>PVKE010044482.1:0-12998 GCA_004027555.1 Craseonycteris thonglongyai | reverse complement strand
ACGGTGAGCCAATCACAACAAGCAAAGGTTCAAAGATTATAATAGACCGCCTCTCTGACTCTGGCCAATCTGAGCAGGCTTTTTACTAGAACACAGTGTAGCTTCGGGTACAGAACATGTATAATTTGCATGCATAAAAAGCCTGCTTGGATTGGCTGAGTTAGAGAGGCGGTCCGAGCAGCCTTGCAGTGATTGGTGCAGGATCGAGTTGGAAAATTCGTTTAGCGGCATTTCCAGACGATTTCCGGGATCGAGTTGGAAAATTCGTTTAGCGGCATAGCCAGATGATTTTCGGGATTGAGTTGGAAAATTTGTTTAGCGGCATATCGAGACGTTTTTCGGGATATACTCGGCGTATAAGACGACCCCCGATTTTCGGTTGACTTTTTTTCGTTTCAAAAGTCGTCTTATACGCTGGAAAATACAGTATTTGTGTCCCCTCCCTCTTTCACCACCCCCTCCCCTGTTGCCCTCAGGTAACCACTAAACTCTTAAATGTATCTGTGAGTTTTTGTTTCTTTGTTGCTATGAGGTTTATATCCCACATATGAGTGAGGTCTTATGTATGGTTCTTGAATATTTTCTGTCTGGCTTATTATGCTTACTTAGCACCATGATCTCAAGGTCCCTGCATGTTGTTGCAAATGAGAGTATTTCATCTGTTCTTATGGCTAAGTAATATTATTTCATGTATATGTACCACAACTTTCTATTTTGAGTTTTATAAAAGAAGGCACTCATGTCCAAAGATCTTAAATAACTAATTCAAGTATGTAGTTGCTGGTGCTAGAGTTAGAGCCTAAAATCTGAGTGAAAGAAGATTATACCCCTACCACCATGATAGCACTCCTCTCCTTTGGAAGGAAATAAAAAGGAAGGAAAATAAATGTTGTCTCTTGAAATCAACATTTCAAAAAATAAACAAAACAAAAACTATAAAAATATGTCCATACACAATTAATGCTCAGTAAGGATGTGTCAGAATATTTATTGATGTAATTCACTGCATTAAAAAATGAGCATCTCAGTGTATTTAGAAAAAAAAAGATAAAAATCAATGTGTCCATCTAATGAAATTAAAAGCATCTTTAGGAAAATTGAGAATGATATTTCCTTTACCTGTTAATGGCTAACTACTAATAACAAAAAGAAAACAGCACACAACATGAAAATACTGGACAACTTCTTTTTAGTTTAAAGACATGATACATATGCCATCTATCACTAATATTGTTTAAGGTGCAGTAAACAGTGCACAGTTCAATAACAAGAATAAAAAACAAGTTAAAAGATTAGAAAGGCTGGAGGAAGCTGAGACAGCTAATCAGATTGAATATTTGCCTATAACCCTGAGGTCTGGGGATCAAATCCTGGCCCTGGCTCGTGCAAACTCATATGCTGCCCTGTGCTGCAACTAGTAACCACCAGGTTGGCAGTGAGGATTCTCACCTTCCATGAGGGAGCCTCACCACCCCACCCAAGTTTGGGGTCCCAGTTTGGCTCCATCCCACGGGGCCCTGCACCTACCTGAAATGAAACTATGTTAAAAAACTAATGATGTATAACTGTGGAGACTTCCCTGGTCCCGCTCCTTTCTCTCTGTCTGTCTCTCTCACCATCTCTCAAACAATAAATCTTAAAAAAAAAAAGAAGATTAGAAAAGAAGAATCAAAAGTATACTTAGATACAGATGGTGGTATGATGTATTTAGGATATGAAAGAGAATCAGCAGAAACACTGTTGAAACTATGTAGAAGACATAAATAAAGTTTCTGGGTACGTATTCAATATATGCTATCAAGAGTGTCCCTCTATACCAATAACCAGCCATTAAATGCAACAGGAAATGAGATCATTTATAACACTACTAAAAATATTCTAAGTATATAAGAATTAAATAATCACTTTAAGAAGATTTTAAAAATGCACAGTTCAAATAAAGACGTAAAAGAAAACCTAAATAAGTAAATATACTTCCTATATGTAGGGATGTAACTACACGGTGTTTAACCTTATGAAAAGATACTTCCCCCATTTAATCTATCAATTTAATATACTTTCATTCAAAATTTCGGGGGATTTTTGGAGGACCATAAAAGAATGTCTTAAAAGTATAGTGAGAACTAAGATTATCTTTAAAAAGTTAAGAACAAAGTTGATGACTTGCCTTATCAGATATTAAGAAATATTATAGGACTCTTTTGCTTCAAACCAAGATGGAATATTAGGAATTGAAGTTATTCCTCTGTATGAAACAACAGAAAAAAGAGACAAAGAATATGAAACAAGAGTTTTCCGACCTTGGCCACCAGGCAGTGTGGGTCCAGGGTCACTGGGGGGCTGGAAAACAGTGAGCACTGTGTTTGCTTCCCCACTGTGTGCAGAGACCGCTTCCAGACCACAGCACTGAGAGGGAGAAACCAGGTGGAGCTGTGGACGTCGTGAGTCGAGGAGCCAAATGTGGAAGTCTGGGTACCCGAGTGGCGAGAGTTTTCAGTACACACTCGTGGTGAGGAGAGAGCCTCCCAGAGAGCGCTGGAGCTTTAGAGAAGGTCCCTGAGTCTTCAGTTGAGTTTTGATAAGAATACGGTTGTGAGGAATTTATAGAAGGCTGGGAAAGAACCAGCAGGAAGGTTAGACCATGCTGGGCTTCATGGTGATGGTGATGAATTAATCATGGAGTAACTACCATCCTGGAACTCACATGGGACCAAGTGCAGGCACCATGCATCAGTGGATTCACAATCAATTATTTAGCAAAATGTGTTAGAAAAAATGCAGTTTGAACCCTTTCTTAAAACTATATGTGACAAATTTCAAACAGCTTCAAAATAATATAAAGTCCATGAAAATGCTTGATTTGCTTTTATGGTTTGGGGTTTTGAAGAAATTCTTTAAAAATTTATCTGTATTTGATTAAAAGTAAACTTTCCTATTGAGTAAATAAACTCATAGGCAAATAAGAGATGGGTGAAAATACTTCAGTGACCGAACTTAATAAAAATAATACTCAGTATATAAAGTACCTTCTACATATCAGAAAAATAATGGCTATGTATATATTGAGATTTTTAATAATAATAATAGAACAACAAATGCATGTTTTTTTGCAGTAGCAAGCACACAACAATAATAATATATTTTTAAATTTTAAATTTAAGTAATATATATTTTCACATATCATAATTACAAAAAGTATTTACAGTGAAAAGTCTTCCTCACTTTCCAGTTGCACAGGTACTCAATTCTTCTGCCTTTATCTCCTTAGACAGTAGTTATTAATTTCTTATATCTCTCACCAGAAGTATTTTATCCATTATAAAATCCAATACAAACATTATTTCCTCTAATTTTAATTTAATAATACCTCTTGGAGATCTTTTTATGTCAGTACTTGGAAAACTTCCTCATGTTGTGTTTAAAAGCTGGTTCTAGTGGCTGCTTGCTGAAATGGCCACAGAACAATCGAATCTTTCCTTGATAGTAACTTTTCTTTTTTTCAATAAAGAACAGGCTAGGGGAAGATGGGATGGTTCAGCGGGTTAGGCGCTAGCTTTGCAGCCCCAGACACTGAGGATCGAATCTTGGCCCTGGCCCGGGCCCATGTGGACCCATATGCTAAACTGAGGAGTGCCCCCAGTTCAGTTCTCACCGGGGTGAGACCCCGGCCCAGTTCCTGCCCTGCGTAGCCCCGCGTCCACCTGTGGAATGAACTATGTGGAAAAACCAATGATGTGCAACTTTGGAGACTGCCCTGGGGCCTCCCCCTTCTCTCTGTCTCTGTCTCTCTCTCTCTGTCTGTCAAAAACAATAAAAAAAATCTTTTAAAAAAAAGAACAGGCCAGCTAAACTATCTTATAGTTACATAACAAAATACTATAAATATTTTTTTAAAAGAATAGGGGTCATTTCTCATAGAAGCTCTCCTTTGCTTAGAAAGTAGCTTTGTGTATTATATATGAGTGGTGGCCTCTATTTTTTGACACTATTCAATGCTTTATTGTCACAAACAGTGCTATATACCAAAATACATTTCCTAAGGGGTCACAAACAGTGCTGTACCAAAATACATTTTCTAAGGGGAGGAATATTTTCTACTTTGTTCTTGATATATCCCTAACAACTTGAACATTGCCTGGTCAATGGTAGGTTTTCAAAAAATATTTTTAAATATCCTGTATTGGCAGTATCTGGAAAATGTATTGCTTTAGTTAGCATGACTAGGTCAAGGGTTACTAACACTGGAGTTTTGAAAGATACTGCCCAACTGCTTTTACATAGGTTGTACTAACTTAAATACCACTACCAACTCATGAGACTGTTCTTTACACATAGCTTTGTGAACAATGTGTTTTAAATTTCAGTAATTTTGTGAATATTATAGAAAGTGTGTGTGTGTGTGTGTGTAACAACTGTGAGTCATCATTTCATAGTTATTACATGGAAAAAATAGAAAATTGTATGATATAAACGTTAAGAAGAAAGTTCTGATGTTCTGCAAAAAAATGATAATGTGCCAAAAGATGTTGCAGGCATTTCAGAGAGGAAAATTGCATAACTGTTTGAAATCAAGTGTATATATACCCTAAGACAACTATTTACCATGCCAGTAATTGGTTTGAGAAGAGTATATGATTCAATCCTGCTAAATATGCCCAAGAGAAAATCTACTGAGAAGTATCTAGAAATGATTACCTTCTTTTAAGAAGGTACTCACAGAAAGGATATTTGTACATCTGCCAGAAGATGGTCCATCTTAAAGTGATGCTCTCGGGCAGATATTATGATATCATGAGAAATGTCATACTGGTTAGGCAGAGTATAAATGTGTGTGTGTGTATATGGTGAGGGGTCTTTGAGAACATGGCCCAGCCTTGGAATTATCCTAGATCTTGACTAATGTGATGTGAGACTATAAATTTATTCACAGATTACACTATTACAGTTGGTATTTCATTTATTCATGTGTCCAAGGTCACCCAAAATGCCAGGGCACACACTCCATTTATGCCTAATTTCTAGATATTTAAACTGAAGACCAGAAAAATAAGGGTTCCATGTCCAAATTCACACCATCGGAACTAAGTCTAGAAACAAATAGGTTTGTTTAATAACAGGTGAAGTTTACTAGCTGAATAAGTGGAAACAGTTATTTCTCAGACATGACTATCAAGTTCTGAACCTAGCCATGATGTTTTTAGTGCTTCCATATTTGGTCTACCATGCTGGAGAAGTTAAAAAAGATGACCTGGTAGACAGGTTTAGTAGTTGCAGTCAAATGGTCTAGATTTACATCCCAAATTGTTCCCTTTATGATTTTGGATAAGTCACCGAAACTCTTTGAGGTTCAGTTTACTCTTCTGTACAATGGCCATAACAGGACTTCTCCTAATGTCTTTAGCATTACTGAGAGACCCAACTGTTTAAGGACTGGGGTTATGTGGGGCACATGATAGACGAACTACAAAATCCTATATTCTGTCGAGAGGGAGCCCTACTGTTTTGTCCTTGAGAACTAAAAGAAATCATTTTAACTCCTTGAACTTGAGTGTTCTCTTAATGACTCGGGAGATTTAGTGCAAAGCAGATATTTTCTAAGTTCGGGAGTCAGTTGATTTTTACTTTATGTATGTGTGTGTATATATGTGTATACACGCACACACACACACACATATATATATATATAGTATAATATATAATATATAATATAATGTATAATATAATATAATATAACATATTTATATGTTTTCCTAATTTTCTGTACAGGACATGTATTACTTTTTCCATCATAAAAAAATTATAAGTTTTATTGAAAATAATTAACAAAGCATTTCCCAGTGCAGGTGATTTGTGCTCCCATCTTTGTGACTTGGTATGTTCAGGCTTGATAAGGAAATTGTTTCTCCAAAGGGCACTTTCATTTATATGTTACATGGATCTACATGAAAGACAAGAGGTTACTGTTTAACACAGTCTGTGTATACACTCTGGTTTTAGCAGCCTAACAACCAGAGCCATGATCAGTTGAAATGATTAAAAAATTGAAAGATTTCTATGTTAGAACATATTTTATAGCTACTTACGTATGTACTGTGATTTATCAGTTCAAAAGCAATTTTGCATCCATTAATTTGTGCTACATTTACCATTTTTAAAACGTCGCTAGGACAGGCATTATTATGGTTACTTTTGTTCATATTGCTAATGTTTTTCTCAGGAAACAATGTTTCAGAAAAATTCAATTGTTCAAAATCACAAAGCTTTTCCTGAAAAGAAAAAAAGCATGATCTCAAACTCAGGTTGGCTTCTTCAAAGTATAGTGAACTGTTCACTAATATAGTAATGAGAAAAACAGCTAGCACTTATTGGTTCCCTATACTCTCTCTATATTATCTAATTTAAATCGAATAATTAGTCAACCAAGGAGATACTCTTATTTCCATCTTGCATTTGATGAAAGAAACTAACCTGGAGAAAGTGGGGAGATCCACTTAAGATCAGACAATAAATAGTGGAAAGTTGGATTTGAACACAGGTTTCTCTTCCAGCATAGCAGATACTTTCATATTGTGGTACCCTTTGGAACCAAATTAAGTGGTCATACTGCTATCTCAATGTAAAATAATTAACTCATCTCTACACTTCTCCTCTTCACTTCGCATGATTCTGCTTTTCTGAATCCCTTCTATAATAACTGGTTCATTATGTGGTCTTCAGTTTTGTTCCCAGACTGATATACAGTCCTGCAGACTGTAGTGCACTGAACATACCGACTTGCTTGAGGTTAAACATCTTGTTCTGTTGCTTCCTGTCTGTGCGCAAAAGTCAATGAACTACTCTAAACCCCAATTTATTAGTATAAAATGGGTGGATCAGCACTTCTGCCCATATAATGAGACAAAAGTAGGTGGCAAATGCTTTTCTCTACAAACTTTAATTTTTATGAAAATGTACATTTAATTCATTTACAGTAATAATATTTCATTACTATACTAATAATATTAAATATTCCTATTCAGGGCATTGAGTTTGGTTGACGTACATGCAGTAGTAATTGAATAATAACACCGAGAGATATATAAAATAGTCTCCACTTTGCATAGGGGCAAACAGGGGCTTGAATAACTTAAGTGATTTGTTTAAGGTTATATTTAACATATTTTTCTTCTCTGTGATAACCTAATTTATATTAACCAATGGCATAGACTAATTCCATAGGGTGAGAAAAAATAGGGCAACAAATGCTATTCATCCTGAATAATTACAGACATGTGATTTAATTATAATGTTGTGACAGTATGCCAACATGTTGCTTCTCTCTGATTTGAGAGAAATACCAACCAGTCTCTAAAGCCAAGACTGGACCCCTTGACCAACCTGAGGAATTAGTTATTTGCTGGGGGCATCAACATAGGATTTTCAGCACTGATGTGCAACATTTTGTGTCTAGTTTTCATTCATTATCTCAGATGCAAGCCACAAATGTTTATGCTGTTTATTTATGAACTCATCTGCATAGGAAATCTGTCCTTTAGAAGGATCTTTCAAAAGACTTAATTTTAATCATAACATTAATGTAATTGAGATTTTTGTTTCTCTTCACATGTCACTCATTCATTCATTTATTGAATAAATATTTATTGAGCATAAATTATATTTAAAATACTTGATTCAAAGACCATGCATAGGGGATGCTGGGACAACTCAGTCGGTTGAGCACTTGTTGCAGCACCGAGGCCTGAGGATTGAATCCTGGTCCCGGCCCCTGTGAACCCATATGTTGAACTGGGGTGTGCCCTCAATTTGGTTCTCACCAGGGTGAGCCTACTATGTGGGAGGCCCCTGGTTTGGCTCCCGCCCCAGGCATGCTTCCCCTGTGAGAGGCTCCTGGCTCGCTGGGGCATTCCTGCCCTGCAAAGACCTGCGCTCACCTGTAGAATAAAAACTATGTAAAGGACTAATGTCGTGCAACTGTGGAGGCTGCTCTGGGTCCTCTCCCTTCTCTCTTCCTCTCTCTGTCTCTCCATCAAAAACAACAAAAATAAATCTTTAACAAAGACCATGAATAAAGATATGAGGCGCTAGGTGATGGTTAATAAAGGATGATTAGTTGCCCCACTCTTTACACCTGGTATTCAGGAATTAAAAATCATCTCATCTGAAACTCGTGAAAAAATTTATAATGCCAATAACCACAGTCTCCAAATGCAGATCCCAAGTCTTTTAATTTTACTATGAAATCAGCAGTTCTTACTCATTACTTCATGAACCAGTGATGACTGGGAAGTTTGTGTAAATCATAAATTTCTCTCCCATATTCATATCCCCCCAATTTTTAAATCAGTAAGTCTGGAGTGGAACCAAAATAAATTTATTTTATATTATAGATACCCTGATGTGCAGTTCAGGATCCAATGACTATACGAGGTCTGATGATTAAGTTCACGAACTCACCACCATGGGTTTACATTGGTAGCACTGTGCAAACAACTCAGTAAGGTTTCATTACCTTGGTAGATCAGTGTCTCACAGCTGTGCTCATGTTGATGTGTGGTGGTGTCTTGCTAAGTGGTGTTCATTATTGCTGTTGCATGAGAATGTTGGAGCTTGAATTCGACCAACAAACAGCCATTATACTTCTTGTTAAACTTGGCAACTGTGGAAGTGAAATCAGCAACACATCGGTCCAAGTTCATGGGGATAATGCCATGAATAAAATTGTAGTGTAAGAATGGATTAAACATTTTTCTGAGGAAAGAGAAAGCATCACGGATAAAGAGAGATCAGGGTGGCCAATAACAAGCAGAACTGATGGCAAAATTCATCAAATTGTGCATGAAAATTATCAGCTGACTGCAAGAAGCATAGTAGACCGAGTCAACATTGATACAGGAGCAGTTAGAAAAATGTAGACTGAAAATCTTCGCATGAGAAAGGCGTGTGCAAAAATAATTTAAAGAAGCTCACTCAGAACAAAAGCAGAGGCGAGTCAAAATTTGACAGGACTTTTTTGAGAGGCAAGATGCTGTTTTGGGCTGTGTTATCACTGGAGATAAAACACAGGTGTGCCAATACAACCCTGAAACAAAGCTCAAAGTGTACAATGTAAGTCAGCCAATTCTCCAAGATAAAAAATGTTGCATCAGTCCAAATCAAGAGTCAAAAAATAACATCGCTAAACTTTTTTTTAATGCATTGTTTTTATTTATTTATTTTCTGCATAGCATTTTTGTCATTATTATTATTTTTTTATTGTTAAATTTATTGGGGTGACCTTTATTGGTATCAAAGGGATTGTCCATTATGAATTTGTACCAGCTGGACAAACGGTCAACCAAGTTGACTATTTGGAAGTGCCAAAAAGGCTGCATGAAAAAGTGTGACAAAAATGACCTCAACTTTTCCTGGACAGCTCATGGCTCTTGCATGACAACAATGCACCAGCTGACATGGCACTGTCTGTGAGGGAGTTTTTAGCCAGTCAACAAATAACTGCATTGGAACACCCTTCTTACTCACCTGATCTGGCCCCCAGTGACTTCTTTCTTTACCCAAAGATAAAGAAAATATTGAAAGAAAGACATTTTGATGACATTCAGGGCACCAATGGTAATACAAAAATGGCTTTGATAGCCATTCCAGAAAGAGTTCCAGAATTGCTCTGAAGGATGGACTAAGTGCTGGCATCAGTTTATAGCTTAGCAAGGGGAGGACTTTGAAGGTGACCATAGTGATATTCAGCAGTAAGTTATGTAGTACTTTTTCTAGGATGAGTTCGCAAACTTAATTGTCATATCTCATATTCATACATATTGTTTGAGAAAATAATAAAGGGGAGGACTTTGAAGGTGACCATAGTGATATTCAGCAGTAAGTTATGTAGTACTTTTTCTAGGATGAGTTCGCAAACTTAATTGTCATATCTCATATTCATACATATTGTTTGAGAAAATAATAAAAGTTTTGGATCTTCCCTTGTTAATATATATGTACTTATATAATATAACAACTTCATATATAATGTCAGAGGAGTCATACAATTCCTATAGCCCATTTATGCATCCTTTGGTTGCTGTAGACAAGGTTAAGAACTCTTGATCTAGACGTAGTTTCTCATTTTGTGGCTTTTAGGATGCATTCTAATCTCTGGATAGATACTGTGAACAAAGAAGGGAACCTGAATCCTAGAGAATCAGAGACTCACCCTATGTAACTTAATAATTATATATTGAGAGTTATTCTTTCTAGAGAAAAAGAATTTCATTGTTTTCTTTAACATTGTCTCTTTATGAGAAAAGATTTATCAAATTGATCAAAAAGGTATTAGCTGGTATATTTGGTTAAGGTGACCACTTTGAAGGAAATTAAAAAAAAAAAAAAAAAGATCTAGCAAGAGAATTGCATTTGCATTTGCAATGCAATTGCAATTTGGTTAAAAAATTCCAAGGTGGAATTCTTACAAAAAAGCACCTTTTAGTTTTTGCCTCAATCCTTTTTTGACAGTTATCTACCTCTGTCTGTAATCATCTACCACACAGTTCTCTAGCATTGAAAAAAAAAGGTAATAAAATAATGTTATTTTTTGCTTTTCATAGCAGTTGGTACTTCCCTATCATAAACTGGTCATACAGTATTTTTAGTGACTTCTTATTTTCTGAATCAACCTATGTACTCTATGTACCTTGAGGCCAGGCATTGCATCTTTTTTATTTACCATTGTAAATAAAAGAGCCTTGAATAGCTTATCTTTGATTGTTAGGCATTCTCATGGGTGTGCAGTGGTATTTCATTGTGTTTTTATTACATCTCCTTGATGAGTGATGATGTTGAGAAATATTTTATTTTTCCCTGTCCATTGAATTTTGGACAGTCTGTAAAGTTTCTGTTCAAGCTTTTGGCCCAATTGTTTTCTATTGATTTTTACATATTTTTCTTATTGATTTGTAGGCAAGGATTCATATATTATGGATATGAGTTCATATATCTAAAAGCTTATATATATATATATATAAGCTATATATACGTATATATATATAAGCTATATATATATATATAGCAACTATATCATTTACTCATTTTTAAATCATTTAAGTGAAAAATTACTTATTGTATATCTAATATATTCCAAGGGCAATGCTAACTCTAGGGATTAATAAAGGTTATTTTATAAATTGTTTATATATTTATAGAAAAAGAGCATTAGCCAATTTAAAAATAATAACTGTTTAACTGGGAATTGTATTAATTCCCTGCCTCTGCATAACCTATGGTCTCTCATCTACACATTCTGAATATCAAAGTTATTTTATACTATGTCTGTTGCTGGTGGAAATATCCTGCATCACTATAGGCATCAGGACTTATTTTGAATATGAAGTAGCTCAAAGATTTTAAGTTGGAAACATATCTTCTTAAGTATGTATTGAGGGTGGTGGGGGATGGGGTTTGCCAGGATGGTTCAGAGGGTTGAGTACTAGTCTTACAGCCCCGGGGTCCTAAGATTGAATCCGGGCCCATCCTGTATGGACTCATATGCTGAACTGGGGTGTGCCCCCAGTTAAGTTCTCACTGGGGTGAGCTTCCTATGTGGGGAGGCCTCTGTTCAATTCCTGTCCTGTGCAGCCCCATGCACACCTGTGAAATGAAACTATGTAGAAAACTGATGAGGTGCAACTATGGAGATTGCTCTGGTCCCTCCCCCTTCTCTCTGTCTCTGTTTCTCTCTCTCTCTCTGTCAAAAACAATAAAAATAAATCTTAAAAAATATGTATGTATTCAGGGATACATATTCCCTGAATATCAAAATAAAATGTATGATGCAAAAGATGTTTTATTCAGCTTTTAGCACTCAAATGGTCTCTATAATTAAAGAAATTCCAAAGCTTTTTGTCCCACTACTTTTTTATTTTTTTAAATATTTTTTTAGGTATAAGTAATTTTTTTACCAATCTTGTAATGGCAGATGGAGTTTAGCTTCTCAATTTGATAGACTAACCATATAAAGATTATGCTCATCACATTAATGGGGATAAATGAATGATTAAATGATACATTAGTTTCTTTTCAGATGAAAGAGAGGTAGCTAGCAGAAGTGTATTAGAAGTCAAATCTCCTTTTACTGAGTTTATGAAGTAATTAATGGAATAACCTATTAATTTATTCCATCAATCAATAAGTCTCTCAGTCCATCAACAATATTGATTAGCTCAAACTCTATGTGACAGCCCATGCTGGGTTCCTTCCCTCCAAGTCTACACAGTTTAGCATTAGAGATAAACTATGTAACTGAAATTAAGTGTAGAAGATTGTATGTCATAAGCAGTTTATAGATAAAAGGCTATTGCTATTTAAGGAGGGATTCAAACTTATAGAAGGATAGTGTCTTTGAGTGTAGCCATGAAAGACTGGGACATGAAGAGAGGCAGTCTATATCTAAACTGTCCAATAAGACAGGCTTAGTCCCCTATAAATATTTACATTTAAATTAATTAAAAGAAAAGAAAATGTAAAATTCAGCTCCTTGCTTGATTTTGCCTCAATTTAGCATTCAATCAATAGCTATACAGGGCTTGTGACTTTTATATTAAATAGCACTGATATCGAAGATGTTCTTTATTATAATATGTTCTATTGAATAGGGTTAATCTAGACAGAAGAGTATGAACTCAACTCAAGTACAGGAAATTGGATAGTATATCCATAGAAGAATAAATGTTTCACTTTATTTGCATTTAGGTAACTTAAAGGTCAATGACTGGGATGAGTCAGTTAGATTTTAAATACATTTTCACTACAGCCATGTATTTCTTTTTTTTTTTAATTGAACTGGGGGCACACCCCAGTTCAGCATGTGGGTCCGCCTGGGCCAGAGACAGGATTTGATCCTCGGTCCTCAGGGCTTTAAAGCGAGCGCTTAACCCACTGAGCCATCCCGGCTTTCCCAGCCATGTATTTCTTACAAGAACCTGGGAGATGAGTATATCGACTCTCACTTTATA
>PVKE010044481.1:0-12998 GCA_004027555.1 Craseonycteris thonglongyai | reverse complement strand
AAATGACTGTATTTCATCATTTCTTATCGCTGAGTAGTATTCCATTGTGTAAATGTACCACATCTTCTTTATCTAGTCATCTATCGAAGGGCATTTTGGTTGTTTCCATGTTCTGGCCACTGTGAACAGTGCTGCGATGAACATGCGGGTACAAACATCTTTAAAGATTAAGGTTTTCAGGTTTTTTGGGTAGATGCCCAGTAGAGGGATGGCTGGGTCTATGGTAATTCCATTCGTAATTTTTTGAGGAATCTCCATACAGCCTTCCATAGTGGTTGTACCAGTTTACATTCCCTCCAGCAGTGTATGAGGGTTCCTCTTTGTCCACAACCTCTACAGCACTTTTTATCCCTTGTCTTGTTGATTATAGCCATTCTAACAGGTGTAAGATGGTATCTCATTGTGGTTTTTATTTGCATCTCCCTAATTGCTAGTGAAGTGGACCATTTTTTCATATATCTGTTGGCCATATGTATGTCTTCACGAGAGAAGTGTCTGTTAAGGTCATCTGCCCATTTTTTAATTGGATTGCTTGTTTTTTTCTTGTTGAGTTGTACAAGTTCTTTATATATTTTTGATATTAGCCCCTTATCAGAGGTATTGTTTGCAAATATTTTCTCCCAGTTGGTTGGTTGCCTCTTTGCTTTGTTGATGGTTTCCTTTGTGGCACAGAAGCTTTTTAGCTTGATAAGGTCCCATTTGTTTATTTGTGCTTTTACTTCCCTTGCCAATGAGGTCAGATTCATAAAATCCTCCCTGAATCCCAGGTCCATAAGTTTAGTGCCAATGTTTTCTTCTATGCAATTTATTGTTTCCTTTCTCATTTGGAGGTCTTTAATCCATTTTGAGTTAATTTTGGTATATGGTGAGAGATCACAGTTCACCTTCAGCCTTTTGCATGTGGTTTTCCAATTTTCCCAGCACCATTTACTGAAGAGGCTTTCTTTTCCCCACTGTATATTTTTTGACCCTTTATCAAAAATAATCTGTCCATAAATTTGTGGGGTTTTTTCTGGATTTTCAATTATGTTCCATTGGTCCGTGGGTCTGTTTTTCTGCCAGTACCAAGCTTTTTTGATTACTGCAGCTTTGTAGTACAGATAAAAGTCAGGCAGTGAGATGCCCCCAGCTTTATCCTTTTTTCTTAGGATCGCTTTTGCGATTCGTGGTCTTGTGTGGTTCCATACAAATTTGACAATTTTTTTATCTATTTCTTGAAAGAATGACTGTGGGATTTTGATGGGAATGGCATTGAATCTCTATATTGCTTTGGGGAATATGGCCATTTTAACTATGTTAATTCTTCCAGTCCATGAACATGGAATGTCTTTCCATTTCTTTGTGTCCTCTTTAATTCCTTTAAGAGTGTCTTATAGTTTTCAGTGTATAAGTCCTTCACATTCTTTGTTAGATTTATTCCTAGGTATTTCATTTTATATAATTGTCTCTTGCTACTTTGGAAGAATTACAGCAATAATTTTTATTTTCTGAAATTGTTTTTTTTGTTTGTTTTATGTATTATAATTTGTGTTTATTACTTTAAATTGTTATGCTCATGTATCTATCTTAATTGATTGCTTCTTAAGGAAATGATTGATCTCATCTATGGCCTGAGGGATTAAATGTTTAATGAAGGTAGGATTTATAGTAATAAGATATTTTATGACTGAAAAACAAATGGCTAGTTGAAAAGAAACTAAGATATTAAAGTAAGTACAAAATAAGTTGTCTGAGACAAGATACTGGATATGTTAGCCTTTGAACTTTTTACCTTACCTTAATGTTAACACATCTCTTTTAAGTAATTCAACCCAAATTAAATAACAATTAAAATAATTCAAAGAGGTTCCTACATTTCTTGTTTTCTTAGATATCATCCATATTTATAATTCTAAAAATGCATGAATTACTAATCAGTGTTGACAGACATTCCATTAAGAAGTCTTAATATTTACAATAGGCATTTATGTCACATTAAAGGAAATTAGTATGTCTACTGGGAAATTTGTAGACTTCATATAATAATACCATAATATAGTACAAAACTATGCCATACTTTGACTAGGATTATAACATAGTATTCTGTACATTGCAAATAAATGTAACCTTATTTGTAATCTCAAGTAAAGAACAGATTTTGTAACAAAAATAATGCTTATTTTAAAACTTAAGTGTTAATATGTACCTTTTACTAATGGTGAAAATATTGCTTTTGTTTCTCTAACACTTACAGTAGGAATTTATAAGCCAGAGAATCAAAATAAATGGCAACCAATACCCAGAATCAATGGAGAGTGCAAAGTGTTTAAAATGCTTTTACTTTTTAAATGCTTCCAGTAAATAATGCTGCCAATGTGACTTGGACAATAATGGACAACTCTATTAGTTAGGATGGCTTACATTATTTCTTCAATTAATCACAGAGTGCAAGTTCTCTGACAACTAATAAAACAGATTTAAAAATACATGTCTTGTCAGGTATTAGTACTACTTGTAGTGGTGGAGGGCCTCCTTCCTTATATTGACCACATAAAATGCCATGAATTATATTCATAAACCAATATGAGTGCTGTTTATATACTCAGGCGATCTCAGCTTATGAAAATGTGACTTGAAAATGATCAACTTGCAAATAGAGATATAGTCATAATGTCGAGTCTCCATTAAAAGGTTAGGTTGAAAAAGAGAGTTGTTATTTGCATAATGAAAGATTAAGAATTTTTTAGGTTCAAAGAGATTATATTATTTGACCCTAATTAACATGACTAACCAAGAGTGAACTGCCTTCCTTGTACATATCACACTTTACTGACCATCTTTGTAGACATCAATTACTGCCAATCATTTTTTTTTTTGGCCAGCAACAGGTTTCTAACGTTATTTTTTTTCTGTTTGGTCAGTCCCATGAAGTAGAATTATATCACTAAATGTAGATAAATCTGCAGTTGCAATTAGATTAGCGGGGAGGCCATGAGTGACCAGAAAATTGGCACCTCTATGAGGTTCTGTTTATTAATTTTTTTTGGTGTATTTTTTAAAGAGATGATTAGATGCTTCACACCTGTCTATGGTGGATGAATAAAAGATCTTTAAGAACCAGTAAGGTAAATGAATAGTGTGTCCATAGACATTATTATTTAAATTGGGACACTGCTGAGAATAAAAATGTTGGTATTTGAGAATAAAATAATGTAACAAGTGTAAAACAGGACTGTACCATGCCAGTGAGAAAATATAGTCGAACCTTTTGCATGACTGAAAGAAGCTAATTATTATTGTGAAGACCTAGAAGAAACATTTTTTTTTTAAAGGACTCCAAAACACCGATGTGGTCTGCTGTTGTTAGATCTGATTCACTAAGACAAGCTAGAAATGCATATTTTTATGTAAATTTCAAACTTGTTTATCATTGTCAACTGATACCATTTTTTTCATCAACACTGCTGTTGACAAATTCACGTGCATCCTGTGGGCAAGCAGTTTGCTGCCTTTAGTATAAGTCAGACCAAATTATTTGGACTCTTTAGATTCTTTACTCATGAAAATATTTAATATCTCAAGTACTTCTGTCTAACTGTTTCTTATATATATAATGACTTAAATCTTAATGTTCACATAAACATAATTCACAGTTAGAGATTTATTTTGTTGTACTAAAATGTAGGATGTTGACATGTCTGTCATGAGGCAAGCAATGCTAGATACGTGTACATATATTCAGACACATGGAGCTAAGTATGTGCCATGTGTTGTTCAGGATAAGGAGTGAATGAGGTCTAAAGAAAAAGGGCTAGACCTTGAATATGATAAACTTGAGTCCACAGAACTGGATCTTATGCTCTGATCTCATCCAGCTCTGATGATATCATAACTGGAAATGTATGAGTGTATATTTAATAAAACAGAAGGGATCTCAAAATACCCACAGCCTTCTAAAAATTACTTTGATTTCTGAGTCTTTGAAATAGCAAAGCTTTAGAACAAAGCTCTTTTTCTATCCACAATACTGTTCCTAGAGACCATTTTGTACTTCACTTAACTCTTATAACCAATCTTTCCCAAATAATAAATGTCTAACTGAAATTCTATAAAGTATTTTTGAAAGGAGAAACTAAAGGCCCATGGATGGATGATGGAGGAAAGTGGAAACCAGGTAAGCCACATACATGGGTCATTTCGTGAGTATTAGAGATAATTGTCAAGGCTCTGAGGCAAGGTCCCTAAGATTGAAGAATGAGACTGAGAGTGAAGTGCTATAGCAGGGTGAAGAAGTGAGGGCCACTAAAGGAGAAGTCTGCCCAGAATAACGAAATAAGTTGCCAGGCACCTCCCAGAGGATCTCCCCTCAGTTACAACTGAAAGCTAGGCGGAGATGCTGGAGGTAGATATAATTAGCACTAATAGACTGAAACACAGGAACTGAAACATTGCAGGCTGGTGGAAGTGAGTAGTAAGTGGTAATGGGCAATGATTGACAGAGGAAGAGAGACCCTCCTGTCAATTACTGGTGAGGATATAAATACAGATGGAGGGCTTTTTGGATAGAGAGCTTTTGTGCAGGAGTGTTTGGAATCTGGAGGTGTTTGTGGTCTGCAGGAAGCAGCTAGCCCATCAAGAACAGTAGCAAGACCAAGCCCAGCCCTGGGGGCATAGCCAAAGGAGATAAGCAGACACGTGGCAGTGACCGGGGGCTCTGCACTAGGATCGCTGCACTGAAAGACCAGAGAGGGCCCCTCTATTCCTATGGAAGTCCATTAAGGTGACCAGATTTTAACATTGGTAACGAGGGACACCATTGACTGGGGTGGATGGGGTTCTTGATTAAAAATTTGGTCTATCTCCCGCCGTTCCCTAGCTTGTCATGCATTCTTTCCAAAAATTGGGGCTTTCTAAAAATGCCGCGGGACATGTGACAAATTGTTAAAAATTGGGACTGTTCCGCCAAAAGTGGGACATCTGGTCACCTTAGCAAGGTCCACCTGAAGGACTAAATGTCAGTTGCCTGTGCTTCCCAGAGGACAGTGAGCTGGGGAAGGGTGTAGACGGCCCTCTCCTTTCCTCTTGGGCCTTTTTGGACTTTGCTTTCTGCTGCCTAGGAGATATGCACGGAACATCATTCTGCAGCCTCCAGTCTTCTCCAAAGGATGGTATTGTTAAAAGGGAGAAGGGCTCTGGGTACGATCTAGGTCAGGTCTAGGGATGACAGCAGGCTTATTTCTCTTTGCATGTTGTGCATAGTTCTGAAATAAAGGCTCCCCTTCTTTCTTCCATCCAACCTCCACCATCTCGGGTAACGGGGGCCCTTGTAATAAACACTTATTCTAAGACACAACACCTATGTCAGTCTATTGGCTGAATGGCACAGGCAGCATGAGCCTGGACACTGTTTCCCTCTGGTAACAGTGATAAAGCTAAAAATACGACTTAGTGATAAATTTGTTTAGCACACAGGGTAATACCCATATATTAGCTGTCAATTATATTCAGTTTATTGATGGTGTTGCTGAGTTCAGTTATGCCCTTACTGATCTCTGCGTACTGGACCTGTCTATTTCTGAGAGAGCAGTGTTAAAGACTCTTAACTATGATTTTGGATTCATCTATCTCTCTTCGCTTTTCCATCAGTTTTTGTTTCACATTGTGTGATGCTTGGTACATACATATTAAGGACTGTTACTGCCTTTAGAGAATTGACTCCTTTTGCATTATATAATGTCCTTCTATATCCCTGATAACTTCCTTGCTTTTTGTCTGTTTGAAATTAATACAGCTACTCCTACATTCTTCTATCAGTATTAGGGTGGTACAGTATGTTTTTCTATATCCATTTGCTTTTAATCTATGTGTGTCTTTATGTTTAAAGTAGGTTTCTTATAAGCAACATATGTTTGAGTCATGTTTTCAATCCATTATGACAATCGGTCTTTTAATTGTATTTAGACCATTGGTGTATAAAGTGATTATTGATATAATTGAATTACTGTCTACCATATTTTTTGTTTTCTACTTGTTGTTCATGTTTTGTTTTATTTTGTTTTTTATTTTATTGTTAAATTTATTATAGTTACATTGGTCAGTAATAATTATATAAGTTTCAGGTATACAACTCTTTCCATGCTTTTTAGTTTTATTCTTATACTCTTTTTCTGTATTTTGTGGTTTTAATTGAGCATTTTATATTATTGCAATTCTTGTTGCTTTCTTAGCATATAAGATATACTTCTTTTTCAAAATTTCTAGTGGTTGCTCTAATTTGCATTATACACTTACAACTAATCCAAATCTATCTTCAAATAACATGATACTACTTCACAGGTAGTGTGAGTACTTTATAATCACAAAATAATCTTAATTCTTCTCTCTCTTCCCTATTCTACTGCTGTCATTCATTTCACTTATTCCTAGGTGCATTTATTTATTTATTTATTTATTTATAGGCACACATAATTGAATACAATGTTGCTGTTATTATTTGAACAAATTTTTACCTATTATATCAATTAGGAATAAGAAAAAATGAGAGTGCTGGAATAGCTCAGTAGGTTGAGGGCTTGTCTTATAACCCCAAGGTCCAGGGATTGAATCCCAGCCCTGACCTATGCAAACCATATCCTGAACTGTGGCACCACTGTAACCACCTGGATTAATGAAGGTTCTTGCCTCCGATGTGGGAGGTCCCCATTTCAGTTCCTGTCCCTCGTAGCCCTGTAGCCACCTGTGTGGAAGGAAATTATGTCACAACTAATGATGTACAACTATGGAGACTGCTTTGGGCCCTCCACTGTTCTTTTTCTTGCATTCTCTCAAACAATAAAATAAATTTTTTAAAAAGAAAAAAAAATGAGCTTTTATTTTATCTTCACTACTTTCTCTGATGCTCTTACTTTCGCATATAGATCAAGTTTCTGACCTATATAATTTTCCTTCTTTTGAAGAAACTTTTTTTTAACATTTCTTGCAAGGCAGTTCTACTGGCGACAAATTTCCTCATTTTTTATTGTCTGTGAAAGTCTTTATTTCTCCTTCACTTTTTGTGAAGATAATTTGGCATAGTACAGAACTGATGTTTTGTTTTTATTCTCTCAATACTTCAAATAGTTCACTTCATCTTCTTGCTTGCGTGATTTCTGAAAACTCAGATTTAATTCTTATCTTTTTCTTCTATAGATAAGCAATTCTTTCTCCCAGCTTTTTTCTTTTTGTTTGATTTTCTGTGGTTTAAAAATATGCCTGAATGTTATTTTCTATTTCTGGCATTTATCCATCTTTGCATTCTCTGAGTTTTTTTAATATGTGGATAGGTAGTTTGGTGTCTTACAGTAATTTGGGAAAACTTTCAGTCATTATTGCTTCAAATATTCTAGTTTTTTAAAAATTTCTTCTCTTATATTTTCACTATACATAAATTACATCTTTTGATATTGTTCTACAGTCTTGGATATTTTGCTGTTTCATTCTTTGTTCTCTTGGTTTTACATTTTTGAAGATTTCTATTGAGATATCCTTCAGCTCAGAGATCCTCAGCTGTTTCTAGTCTACTAATAAATCCATAAAAGGCATTCTTGTTTTCTGTTACACTGTTTTTTATCTCCAGCACTTCTTTTAGGTTCCTTCTTAGGATTTCTATTTCTTTGCTTACATTGCCCATCTGTTCTTATATGCTGTCTACTTTATCTATTTGATTCTTCAGCATATTAAACTTAGTTGTTTCAAATTCCCAATCTAATAATTCCAATACGCTTGCTTTATCTCTTCAAATTGTGTTTTTTTTTGCTTTCTGGTATGTCTTTTAATTTTTTCTTTATAGCTGAACATAATGTATCAGGTAAAAAGAACTGCTGTAAATAGGCTTTAGGTATGTAGTAGTAAGCTTTGGGGGGAAGGAAAGCATTCTATAATCCAATGATTAGGTTTATTGGTGATACTATGCCTCTGAACTGTTAGATTCCTAAGTGTTTCTCAGTTTAGTTTTGTTTTTACCCTTAAGTGGGACAAGACAGCTAGCATGGGCCAGAGTTGGATATTTTCCTTCTCCCATATATTAGGACTAGAGATGACTGAAAATGAGCATTTCCTTTCCCACAAGTCAATTAGGCTATAATTAACTGTTAGGCTCTAGTTAACTAGTTTCTCCTGGGTCAGGCCTTGTTAAGGATGGAGTGCTCTGGTGTGTTTCAAAATGGTTCCTCTCTGCCAGAAGCATGAGGGAATTTTTCTCTGATGTTTGTTATGAGGAGCTGGTTAGGTGCCTGGAGATAAATCTTACAAAATTGTGGGGGCTACCCCATGGAGTTTTTAACTCTCAGAGTTGTTTATGTTAAGTCTTCAGCAATTACAGTTTCTGTTTTCCTGCTCTGGCACTGTTTCCTGTTGAAGTTTCCATCTGTGAATCTCTGTTCTGGTAAGACATGACTCCCTGTATTCACCTGTCTGTCTGTCCAGTCTTGGGAGCACCAATTTTCTCCATATCCTTACTTGTCTTAAGAATCCTAGAAGAGTTGTTGAATTTTTTAGTATGGTCAGCTTCTTTTCTTGTTTAGAATTGAGTAGCTACTTTAAGTTCTTTACATGTGGAACTGGAAACTGGAAGTTCTCTTTCCTTAGTTTTTAAATGTCCTAAGATCTATCTTGTAGTTCACTAGTTTTATCTATCCATCTAAGAGATGAAATTTCTAATTAAATATAGCAATTATTTTTTAATAAAAAAGAAACATTTATTCACTATATTGATATATTTATAAAAATAAATATGTTAATTATATACAAAATTGTTTCTAGATTTTATATTTTAAATTTACTTAATTAAAATTTGCTTTTGTTTCTAACATTGTCTCCTTTATCAAATTTTTTTATTATATGTGTGTTTTCATTAGTGGTTTTACTTTTTTATATTTGATTAAGCATGTTTTATATTCTCCTTAAGAATGTCCTCTTTTTCTGAAATTCTTGTTGTTTTAAACTTATTTGTTTTTTCTGTTACTTGTAATGGTGAATTGTTACTCATATGCCTTATGGTGTCTTAGATTCTGTTCACCAAATGGTTACACCTGTGACAAGTTTGTTTGTTTTTTGAATGAGCTTTTTTCCTCAGTGGTATCATCTGGCAGATACCCTAGTTTGTAACAGACTGACCACTTTTATGCACACTTGTCAGCTTCTTAGTTTGGAAACTACATAAATAATGCAGATTCTGACCTAAGGCCAACTGGGAAATGCTTTTCCCTCTCACATCTCAGGTTTTTAAAGCAAACCATTCCTCCAGCATTAATTGGATTATACTCTGTCATTCTGACCTCTACGAAGACTTTTACATATCTACTACACATTTTTGTCTTCCGAATTACCAATTTAGTGTGGTCTCTAACCTTTTGCATAAACAACTATGCTATTTCTCAAAGTATTTATTTGTCTTTAGCCTTTTCTGATAAACCAATATTTACATTACCACTGTAATTTATTCCTAAAACACCTATCTATTCACACCTTTCCTTTACTCTTCAAAAATTTAAGGAGCTTTTCTAATAATGAAATTCAACCTTTTGAGTAAGGGACACAGAGTTTTTGGTTGTCTTTTGTTGAGAAAATTATTATAAATAAAATCTGCTTTTCCAGAGATCTTTTCCACAAATGCAAAAAAAGAAAGAAAATAATTTTATTATAGAATAAGCATTAAATCAGACTGCAATGTGCATCATAACTTACTAAAAAGGTTGCAAAAGGATAGAAAGACATCTCACACTTTTACCTAGTAGGCAAATACAATCCATAGTCATTATATCCAAAGAAGAAATAATCTTGCACCTCTAAGACAAGCAAGATCTTTCCACTTGTAGCCAGGCATCTAGAAGCAGATAAAAGGAGACAGGACCCATACCCCCTGATTTTCACATTTCGAAATGATGGCTTCAGGTACCCCAAGAAAGATTCCTTGCATACAAAACTAGTTTGTCTTATTGGGCTTTTATAATAAAAGATTTGCATACATTTCAAAGAGCGAAAACAGGGATTTACAGTTACAAGCACATTACAAGAAAATGCTGTAAGAAAAAGGAGAAAAGATCCTTTCACATTTGGCTCTCAGGAAAATACAAATGTTTTAAAGATTTGTTATTAGCATTATTCTTGTCAGTTTTGCACATTAACTTAATTTTCTGACTATTCCTTATACCTCCCTGAAGCTCATTGTGTTTACACTAATCCACACCATACCCTGATACTTCCACGCCTATACTAATGTAATTTATTTATTTATCTAGACCTGTCCTTCTTTCTTCTTCTTCTCCTCAGAAAATATCTAGGTATATTTCAAGTATCAGGCCAAATACTAATTTCTGCATTTGCAAAGATCAAAACTACTGTAAGTGGTGAGAAATATTTTCGAAAAATAAGTAAAACACTGTTTACCAAGCAAAGGTATTTCACAACAAACCAATAACATATTATAAAAGAGATAAGTTTGATAAAGTTTGATAGATTTCTGTAGAATAATATTGGACATATAATGACCAAGTCAGGTAAATGTGAATAGGTGCTGAGAAATACATACATTTTAACAACTTGTTTTTTTCTTCTGGATCTAAACAAACAGAAAGTGAGTGTGCAGAATGGAAAAATCATTTACACATAGATTGCCCAAGACAATATGCTACAAAATCTCCATAATTTGGAGGAAGAGAAAGAGTCATGAATCTCTATCAGCTGTGATTGCAAGACCACAAACAGCTGCTTCTGACCCTATGGTGCCCAATAGTTCTCGTCAGGAGCTTCATAAACACAGTAAAATGAATGCAGTAGGGACTTCGAGTTTGCCAATTTTTAGTGAGTTGTAAAAATATTCTCTAGAACATGTTCATAAATCATGATAAATGTGCTGGCGATTCACTTTGCAGTGTAATCAGCCACATTTTAGCTGAGAGGTGTACATGAGCTTGTTTATCTTTTACTTCTCTGAGTCTGTATTTGAAAGTGATTAGTCATCCTAATCTTCAATTTTGATTAGCATCATGTCTAAAGCAGAAAACTGTGAGACAAAATTTTGTATTTAATTTTTTAAGAATAAAATTTTATTGCTTTGATAATATAAAGTTTGCAACACTCTATAAGAACCTCAAATGACTTATTTTTATCTCAAAGGAAATTTTAAGCGTTAGTTGTCAAATATCAAATACCATACATACGGCCATGTATATTTTTTCTAACAACTGAAACAAATACTTCATCTCAAAATGCTTTTTTGTGTGTTATCTTTGCACAGGAGCCACGCTAATCTTCTCTGCATTGTTCCAATTTTAGTATATGCGCTGCTGAAGTAAGCACTGTCTTAAAATGCTTTTGTGGTACATTGCAACAACTGAAAATAATAGTAAAATTGATATTTTAATGATACAAAACAGAATAGCTACATTAAAATGGATTATAGAAAATCATAAACAATTAAGGCTGTGACCCAACAGCACACAGACGAGAGAAACAAATCATGTGAAATCTAAACACAAAGACCTGGTTAATCTGAAGAGGTGTAGGGGGCGTAGGAAGGGTATTTAGGTTTGAGTCCAAATCAGGTTCTAGCCCTTTATTAGTTGCTTGTCCTTGAGTGTGATAGAGCTTATTCTTGCTGCACATATACTTCACATTTGAGAAAAACATGTTTTCAGCAGTTGTAGGGAACTGAAGTAAGATCACATGCACTAAATGGTATGTCAGTACCTGGAATATCTTAAGATCTCAACCAAACTTATCCTATTTTCCCCCTTTTTCTGAAGTTTCTGCTAAGAACATAACATATACTGTGTGCTAGAAACAGGGTAAGATGGATTTATTCATGACTAAAACAGAAAACTGTAATATGTATGATTCATAGATTGTTAATTAGCAAAGATTTAACTCATTTACTTTTGTATGTAAGATGGATCTTTTTTCAAAATATAGCTCTGACAATAGCAAATTTACATATTTTCAGAGTAAAATGTAAAGATAATACTACCTACTTTATAAAGTATTGTATCAAATGAGCCTTATATATGTTCTTTAAAAAAATAAAAGCCTAAAGCATAGTAAGTACCCATAAATGATACTTTTTATTAGACTGCTCATGTTATATTGATGTTGATAATAAAATTATTTTTATATTTTAACATTGAATAGAGCATATTTAATGTTATTTTTAATATATTTGCTCTTACAGAGGAAAATTAGATGATATACAAACATTTATACATTTATTAAAGTTTTGGAATAGTTTGTCACTAGACCTTATCTTCCTTTTTTATTTTAACGTGAATATAATTAATCACCCTCTCACTAAATAGGTAAGAGTTTGTAGCTGGTAGAATTAGTCTAAATACTGAAATTTAGGGACATCTTAGTTATAACATTAAGAGAAAAATATCAAGATTGTATATTCAGCACCAGCTTTATGCTGTTGGCAAAATTGCTAATGTTTAATTGATAGTTGGGAGAGAATGCTACTTAAGCAATTGTACTAATATGAGTTCTTGTATATATTAACCCCTATGACTAAAGTTATGTACTGCTTAACTTCTCTCCTTCTTTCATGTACTTTTCATCATATTACATAAGATGTGTCTCCATGGAAACAAAGAGTGTTTCCTGTGGAGACAAGAGGTGAATGATTCCTGCCTAATTCTACCATTATTCTTCAGAGACTATTTTATTACAAGTAAAAAATCTAAAACATCAGTCTGTACTCTGCAATTAGGACAGTTTAATCCTTGCAGTAAGGGTGAACCAACAGCAGCTTAGAACTATTTTATTAACTTCTGAGAGGCTTAGTGGCCATACAACATTAAAGGGTGCCTCATAGTAAACTGAATTTCAGAAAAAAGTGTACCCGGTATTTCAACCACATATGAAAGGTCAGAAAAGCCTCTGAAAAGTATATAAAATATTTGATCTTCTTAAGTACCTATCAAAAAATCACACACTGTCATATCTGTATTTACCACAGGCTGACTTTCTTTTTTTTTTTTTTTTTTAAA
>PVKE010044480.1:0-12998 GCA_004027555.1 Craseonycteris thonglongyai | reverse complement strand
CAAAGAAAATGTGTTATCTCCTGGAGGTCCAAAGTCCAAAGTGAGTCCGCAGAACTGTGTTCCTCCTGAAAGCTCTAGAAGAGACTTTTCCTTATCTTTCCCCGCTTCTAGGGGCTGGCCACATGCCTTGCCTTGTGGGCCCACATCAGTCTGATCTGTGCTACTGGTGTCACATCTCTGCTTCCATCCTCACATCACATTCTTTGACTGACCCTCCCACCTCCCTCTTATAAGGACCCAGCCTGATAATCCTGGATAGTCCTACCCATCTCAAGATCCTTACCTTTGTCACATCTGCAAAGACCCTTTTATCATAAGGCATCACAGGTTCCAGGGACTAGGACATGAACATCTTTGAGGGCCGTTAATCAGCCGACTACATTGGGGCTTTCCCACTGCTCCACACAGCAGAGCTGCCCTCTGGGGTAAAGAAGCTCTCAGGTGCTAGGCAGATACACTAAAACAGGGGTGTCCAACCTTCAGGCTTCCCTGGGCCACATTGGAAGAATTGTCTTGGACCACACATAAAATACACTAACACTAATGATAGCGGATGAGCTAAAAAATATAAATAAATAAATAAATAAATAAGGCTGCAAAAAAATCTCATAATGTTTTCAGAAAGTTGATGAATTTGTGTTGGGCCTCATTCAAAGCCATCCTGAGCTGCATGTGCCCTGCAGGTTGGACAAGCTTGCACTAAAAGATCGGAGGGATGTGGGCAAGGCCTTGACACTAAGAAAACATATGCTAGCAGTAGCAGAAAAGTAAAGATATGCAGGCAAAGTCGCTAGACTGGCAGAGGTAGGGCAGGTGGCCACGGTGGTCTGAGAACACCTCAGGCTAAGGCTGTTGAAAAGAAATCCAGTTGCCTGAACAATCAAAAGAGCCAAACTAACACATGAACATCTCGGTTCCTCACAACAAATATTTTGTGGTGGGGAGCGCATATACAATGTTTCCCATTTTATGGCCGAAGAAACTGAGGTCCAGGGACTTGCTCTGGGTTGCACAGTGGAAAAACAAGGACCAGCTCTTGGATCTGCTGACTAACCGGTGCTGCTCCCACTGTTCTACCTGCTGCAACATAGCCTGGAACAATCTGGAATGAGCCAGACCTGTGGCCACACCTAAGATGCTGGCCCCTTGGTCACATCATCGTCTACCTCTGAGCCTTTGAGTGCCCGGCTGAGCTGCCGGAATTGGAAGAGGCACAGCAGGACTATTAATGAATGTGATTGCCTTACCAGAAGTTTTAAAATGTAGCTACTATGGTTGAGCATTGTTTACAATCTATCTCTGGTAATTTGCCTCCTACGTGCGTACACGCGAGATCAGTTGCCAAATCCTGTTGATGATACCTCCCCAATCTCTCTCTCCCCCATCTGTCGCTTTTCTTCCTCCCCATCCTCCCCATTCAGATCTCCAGCAGTTCCCGCCTGGACCACAGCCAAAGCCCCTCATGTGTCTCTGTCTCCCGAGTCTCCCTGCCCTGACTCATCTGACTCCAGCTAACTTCCGTGGAGGAGGGGCTGTTGGCGCTCCGTCCAGATTCCTCCAGACTTTCCAGTTTGTTGTGTTCCTGCAGACTTCTGATTGCCAATATCTGTATCTGTTCCTGCGGATTTTTTCCAGAACCACAAGTTAGAAGAGCCAAGAAATTAGTACCCCCAGAAAAATAATCCTCAAGCAATGATGGGAGGGGAGCAGATGAATCAATACCCCAGCTTCCTGCCCCTCTGTTGAGATAAGTCTAAGCTGTGTGTCCCACACCATCTCCCAGAGATCCCCACAGGATTCAGTGCCAGCTTTCCACAGTGAAAACTTGCTCAATAACACCCTTTATTTCCACTTTTGCTTCCTTGTCTCACTTCTCTACTACCCTGCTGATGTTTTCTACAACCGCCTTCCAAATAACAACCTGTTCTCGAATCCTTCTCTCGGAGTCTGCTACTGGGAACCCCACGCTAGCTAATCGGGTTACTCATCTGCACAGCTTGCCAGAAAATGTCTCCATGCCCTCGGTAGACTGCTGGCCAAGGCTCTCCAACACTGGCCCCAGCCCACCTTCCCTCTCCAAGGCCATCTCTCCACCGTACCCATGACACACAGGCAAAGCGCACTGCCCACGTGTTTCCTGCCTTCCCGTCCCTGTGCCTTTGCTAAGCTGTTTCTTTTACCCAGAGCTTTGCCCTCCTTTTCTTACCATGTTTTCTTCCACCTATAAAAATTACTTTAGGGGAAGCCGGGATGACTCAGTGGGTTAAGCGCTCACTTTGCAGTGCCAGGGACCAAGGATCGAATCCCGGCCCCGGCCCGTGTGGACCCATGTGCTGAACTGGGAGCTCCCCCAGTTCAGTTCTCTCTCTGTCTCTGTATCTCTCTCTCTCTGTCAAAAATAAATTAATTAAAAAAATTTTTTTAATTACTTTAGAAGCAGAGACGAAACAAGAAGGGATGAATGTTAATCATTGTTGAAGCCAGGTACAGGTGCATGGGGGTTATTATACTATTCTGTTCACTCCGCATATGTCTGACCTTTTCCATAATAAAAAGCTAACATGGGGAAGCCGGGATGGCTCAGTGGGTTAAGCGCTCACTTTGCAGCGCTGGGTACCAGGGATGGAATCCCGGCCCCAGCCCACGCGGAACCATATGCTGAACTGGGAGCCCCCCCAGTTCAGTTCTCTCTCTGTCTCTGTCTCTGTGTGTGTGTGTCTCTCTCTGTCAAAAATAAAAATATTTTTTTTTTAAAAAGCTAACAAACAAAATCAGTTCATATGTGTGATTGAATCATTGGTGCCCTGCCCACATGCCCCATGTGACTTCTTATGCTCCACCCACCCACTCAGCCCCTTCTGACAGAAGGTGTTCTCTAGTATGGTAATGTGCTCAGCAACTGTGCGGGGCAGGTTAGGGGTGCCAAAGGCTCCCCAAAGCAGCTCCCCACCATAGGTGCATGGAGTTAGGAGATACACACCCTGGCTTCCTCACCCCCAATGTGAGAACTCCAAGGGCATCACACACCGCCTCCCAGCAATGCTCAGTGGGACAGTCCCAACTGCTCATTAGCGCACCCTGTATTGGCTTTCTGCTCTCCCGTCCCTGACTCCCCGCTCCCCCACTGGTGTTACTTAAGATTGCCTCCCAGGCTGGGACGGCTCAGCAGGTTGAGTACTCACTTTGCAGCCCTGGGGTCCAAGGATCGAGTCCTGACCCTGGGCCATGCTGACCCATATGCTGAAGTGGGACATGTTTCCTATGCAGGAGGCCCCTAGTTTGGTTCTCGCTAGGGCGAGCTTCCCA
Source organism: Craseonycteris thonglongyai (assembly GCA_004027555.1). Taxonomy (NCBI): domain Eukaryota; kingdom Metazoa; phylum Chordata; class Mammalia; order Chiroptera; family Craseonycteridae; genus Craseonycteris; species Craseonycteris thonglongyai. The sequence goes on along the minus strand of PVKE010044480.1, from coordinate 9,692 downwards.
TGTGGGAGGCCCCTGGTTCAGCTCCTGCCCAGGGCATGCCTTCCATGTGGGAGGTCCCTGACCCAGTTCCCTCCCTGTATGGCCCCCGCCCACCTGTGTAGAATGAAACCATGTAGAAAACTGATGACATACAGCTATGGAGACTGGTCTGGGCCCTCCCCCTTCTCTGTCTCTCTCTGTCTCTGTCTCCTCTCTCTCTGTCAGAAACAATAAATTGAATCTTAAAATAAATAAATAAATAAATGAAACCAAGTGTGTTAATAAAAGGAGATTGCACAACCCAAAAACAAACAAACAAACAAACAAACAATCACCTCCCACATAAAGTGCTTACATACAAATCCTAGTCTCAGGTTCTCTTTGAGGTTAAGCCAATCTAAGACATGTCACCATCACCATGAAAGCGTCCCTTTACCTTTGCTTACAAGTGATGTCTTCCTCCTCAGAGCCTCTGGAGCATGTTGTTTGAGTTCTGAAAGACTCAGGGCAGATTTCTTCTTTAAACTGTTTGGAAGTATGGCAGGAGAACATCTGATAAATGGTTAACAGAGTAGAACTCTAAGTCCTGGAGGTGAGAGCTTAACTAAAAATAAATGTACAGTAGACTTTCCGTTAACCGACACCCGTGGGGAGTGGTGGATGCCAGATACATGTAAGTAGACTCTCCATGAACTGGAACTCAAGCTACCGGCACTCTCAAGCAAATGGCAAAAATCTCAAGCAATTGGCAAAAAAAAAAAAAAAATTGCCAATTGCTTGAGAGTGGTGGTTGCTTGAGCACTGGTTCACAGAGAGTCTACTGTACCATATATTTTTAAGCTTTATTTTATTGTTTTGAGAGAAAGTGAGAAAGAGAGAGAAGGGGGAGGGCCCAGAGCAGTCTCCATAGTTGTACATCATCAGTTGTGACACGCTCTCATTCCATACACTGTGTGGGGCCACGCAGGTGGATGTGGGGCCACATGGGGAAAGAAGCAGATTGGGGGCCTCTCACATGGGAGAGGAGAACCTTTGCCGCCAAGCCATCCCGTTGGTTACCAGCTGTGCTGTAGGGTTTGCATGGGCCGGGGTCAGGAATCCAACCCCAGACCTCGCAATTGAGAAGCAAGTGCTCAACCACTGAGCTCTCCTGGCTTCCCTGAAATCGACTGTGTTATTAATTCAGGGTAGACTCAGCCTCGGAGCCCCTCCTCCACACACCAAGCTTTATGGCTTGCCTTGATCCTTGGCCAAAGGTGCACATCTGCCTGAAGAAGCTTCATTTTCAGAAGCCTGGGGATCACAGTCGGGAGAATGCAAGAGCCTGGTTAGAAAGGAGAGACTAGGCAGGGGTAAGGAACAGGAAGGGTTCCAAAACTGACGGGATGGCACTGGTGGTGCGGATGCCATGGAAGACTGGTGCCAAGCTCCTACACGGGCCCCAGGGATGGCAGAGCCTCCACCAAGAGTGCCGTTTGTAGCCTGGAGCCCAGACCCTCAACTCCATGGTCCTGGGAGTCTCACTGAAGGTCTTAGAGCCCATGGTGGGTCCTGATAGAGTACACGGTGTGAGCAGGAAGCTTTGACAATGAGGAGCTCAGAGGCCATCCCCGTGGCCCTTCCCCCATTCTTAGTCTGCAGGGGTTTTAGGGACTGGTCAGACTCTCTTAGAAATGACTGACCCTGGCCAGTGGGACCCCAGGGCCAGCACAATAAAATAACATAAAAGGTCTTCCTTTTGAGAGTTGTGAAGCAGACACTTGTACGGATTTAACCCTCGGTGTTCCTGGTGGGATTCACTTCCGAGTATACATTGCAGAAAGCCATGCAACTCATGCTGTTTTCTCTTAGGACTTGATCCCTGGGAGCCCCACTTCCCTGAAAAGCCTCCATGCTGAACAGTCCATGTGGACAAATCACACGGAAGCAAAGAAAGATGCCCGAGGAGCCTCCCTTGTTCCGGCCCCAGCTGCCTGAGCCTATAACCAGGACCTCCCACTCGGAACGTGTATGAGGAGGCCTTCGGATAATCCTGCCCCTGCCTTAAAGCCAACCCAGCTGACACTGGATGGAGCAGACTGAGCCCTGCCCAAACTGCGAATTTGTGAGCTAAACATCATTACTTGAAACCACTAGGTTTAGGGGTAGTTGATAACATAGCTGTAAGTAACCAGAATACCACTTCCACCTTGGAAAATTATGTAGTTGTTGGGTTCTCAAAGCCCTTTCCAACTGTGGCAGAGACAATGCTATGTGTTCGCCAAACTATTTATTTTGCAGTTGGGTAGATAGGAAGACCACATCTCCCAGAAACCTTTGCTGTTAGGTGGGGCCCATGAGTGAGTTCTGGGCAGAAGAAAATATGGACAGACCGAAACCAGATGTCTCTGAGACTTTCCACACAGTCCCATATGTTCTCTCTGGTCAGACCCCCCATCCCCCACCCACTGGATGGATGGATCCAATGGACAACTCCAAGGTTCCACAAAATGGATAAATCAAAAGCTAGAAGGAGCCTGCTTTCCTGAATCGCCTCATAGAAATCCACATGCTGAACACCTGTAGGTTTTTAGCCACAGATATTTGAGGGTTTTTTGTTACAGCACCTAACCTTCCCTGACTAATAACACACTCGGCTTATCTTACTTTCACCTCACCTCAAAAGAACTATTTGAGGGAGGACAGAATGGGCATTGTTGACCTTCCACTTTGCATTTTATGCCTATCTTCATAATGATTAATGTTCCTGCCTTGGCTTCTTCACTGGACCATGAAGTCCTTAGGGACAAATGACATGCCTGAGCAACTGGCATGTCCTCCAAAGACTGAACACAGTGCCCAGCACATCGTACATGCCCCATCATCATTCGTTGGGTGAACACAATAGTACTGATATTTATTAAGCCAATACTATGAGTTCTATGTTCTAAACAATGTAATCCACTCGAACACACCATGAAGTCGTTATTATGATTGTGGCAACTTAAGAAACTGAGGACCAGGAAATTTAAGTGATGGTCCCAAGGCCACACCACCAGAAAGTGGCAGATCAGAGATAGGTGTCTGTGTTACCACACGTCCTTTCCAATTTTCAGGATCCTTGAAAGTCCTTGAAAGTCACCCCACAACCCAAGTCTTTACTACCTGCTTTTCCTAGAGAGGGTTTTGTGCTCACGGGAACAGGCCACCAGGCCTGATGGCTTTTTCTTCACAGGTGCCAGGCTTGGCAGGCAGGCCTCCCCATACCCAGTGCCCCCCAACTTTGCAGCAGCTACAACCGAAAGCCTTCCCGGCATGCCTCGCCTGGCCAGGCAGCTCTGGCTGCCGTCTGCACTTTGCACGCAGCCACCCAGCCCACCTTGGCATAGGGGTATGGTCCCTGGACACCGGCCCGCCACCACGCACACCCTTTCCACGGCCAGCTCTGCATTCTGCTGTGACGGTAACATAAACCCATCAAGGGAACAAGAGAGCACATGTGCCTGCGTGCGTGCGTGTGTGTGTGTGTGTGTGTGTGTGCACGCACATGTGTGCATGTGTGAAGAGATTTGCTTGGAAACGCCAACCCCTCACCAAAGATGTTCCCAGTCCTCCTGTGTACACATGGTCTTCAAACATCAAAGTGTTTGTTAAGTGTAAATATTTTTATTCGCTCCCCTCCTCCTCCCTCTCCTCTTCCATCCCGGCCTCAAGTTCAGGGCCAGGAGGCCCTGTGACTCGGAGCCAGCGGGGATGGTTTGGGGAAAGGGCACTGGCTTCCAGGTCCCAGCGGGCAGCCGACAGCTGTGCCTGACAGTCGCCCTAGACTCAGCTCCCAGCAGCAGGCGCCGCTCTTGGCGCCTGTTTCCATAGGAACAGGCAGGCTTGGGATTGGCGCCCAGGGAGCCTTACCCACGCTGGATGCTTTTGAAGTGGTCCCTCCATGGACCTCTTTTCTCCTCCTTCCTTGGGCCCCGACCTGCCCTGGAAGGATCTGGAAAAGTGTCTAAGGGTTGGGAAGCCATAGGACTCCCCTGAGCCCCTACATTCTTGGGCACCCAAAGTCTGAGACAACATCTTGCTCGGAGCTTTGGTTACCCCCCCCCCGCCCCCAGTCCCCTGCCTTCCTGCACTGGATACTCAATGGCATGCCCAGTTCAGCTGCCCCACAGGGCCCACCAGCCTGGCAGAGGACACCGAGCTGAACCAGAGAGCCCATGGAGCCGTGCTCAGGGGAGGCACCGAGCCACGCGGGCCGTCACTCACGGCCCTCCAGGAAAACCCTCTTACGAAGCACCTCTCTGCTCCGTGGTCTCCTGTGCCCTGCAGGTCAAATTGCGCTCTGCCTCTTTGTTTCCCTGCCAACCCTGTGCTGTGCATCGCTCGTTATTCAACAGAAGCCTGCACACGGGGCCTTTCTGTGTCGCCGAAGCCAGCACGGTGGAGGCTCTACCAGAGCTCATGGAGAACGAGCCCAGGCCTCGCTGCCGGGCTCCCGATGCCCTGCTGCCAGCAGATCTCCTGGGCCCTTGTCTAAGGAGCCACCTCCTGAGGTGGGGGTTGATCTGCGCTCAGCAAAGTTCAAAGGGTGCCCTGGGAGACGCCGGGGCTGGGCTGATGGGCTTGAAGAGTCGGCAGGCTGCTCAGAGCTGCTGGTTGAAATGGCAGCCCATCAGCAAGAACTAAACAGCTCTTCAAGCAGGAGGACATTCCGAACTATTGATCAAGGATGCACAGACTACATCTATAATTAGACCCAGAAAGCTGCTGGCACATCAGAAAGTGAACGAGAAAGACATGACCACGGCTTCATAAAAGCCAGATATGCATCAGGATTGCACAAAACAAAACAAACCCACCAGCGGAACATGTCCTGCGCTGTTCATTCCCCTTGCCGGCGGGTTCCCTGTGAGTCACACAGTAGTTTTATCAGAGCAAACGGAGAGAAGGGGGAGGGCCCAGAGCAGTCTCCATAGTTGTACATCATCAGGTTTCAACATGGTTTCATTCCACACAGGTGGGCGGGGGCTGCGCAGGGCAGGAGCCCAGCAGGGGGCCTCCCACATGGGAGGCATGCCCCTTCTGGGGACTGAGCCAGGGGTCTCCCACATGGGAACCTTGCCCTGGCAAGAACCGAACTGAAGCCACACCCCAGTTCAGCACATGCACGTGCGGGACCGGGACTGGGACTTGATCCTCAGACCCCAGGGCTGCAAAGGGAGCACTTAGCCCGCTGAGCCATCCCGGCTTCCCCACCTTTTGCATTATTAAACGTGGCAGGAAAAAGCTGGGTTTCTGGGCCTTTTGTGGCATTTGTTCGTTCTTTTTTATAATGAATCTGATTTGGGAACTGCAGCTAAAATTCAGAGGGGGAGAGTCCATTAGAAAGAAATACGGTTTGTTGGGGCCGCCGAATGCTGGTGGCAAATTGCCCTTCCTAAGTGCTGTTTTTTGAAAACTCATTCCTGCGGTAGGAAAATAAAGCAGATTTCAAACACTTAAGAGATCATTTTCGGAATGGTCTAGATGCGCGCTGGTGTGCTGGTACATTTGCCTCTCATTGTTTTTTAATCACTATTTTGTCAAGTTTAATTGCTGCCACGCTAACAACCCAAATGGGAGCGAAACAAAATAGGGGATATCTATCATTGGTGAGAGCATTTTGATGGAATCTATATCCATTTGCATCTTCTCCACCAAATTAGGAGACAGGGAAATAGAAAAGGGTGTCTCCGCTGCCCGTAGAAGGATCATTTTCCTTGGTCTGGGTGGGGAAACCCTCAGAGTAGCAGGCAAGCTAACGGCCTTCCATACATCGGCTCAGCCCCTTAGAAGCTCGAGCTGAGGGTGTCTAGCCCAGATTTTCCTTCTAGGGAGATTACAAATTTGTACAAGTGCTGTAGGATGGGGAGTCTTGAAGGCAAAGAGAGGCCTTGCCTTAAGTATGCACGCGATTCCCAGGTCTGCTCCCAAGTCTCCTTTTGCGTCGTGTCACTCACTTGGAGCGCCTTGAAAAGGACGCTGCCCAGCTGTCCCCTAGTGGAGTTAAAGGACAGCCTCCAGCTGTTCGCTTCGGCAGGGTCCGCCTCAGCTTTTGAGCTGAGGTCACAGCCTTCTCGGGTGGCCCCTGGCCAAAGGCTAAGGGCTGGTCATTTGTACCCAAAGTGAGGCTGCTCTAATGGGCCCCATTTGATAGAGTACCTCACAGGGTGGGCAGAGACTTTTCAGATCAGCGTTGCCACCTGCCGGCTCCCCTCCCCCGCAACCCCTCCCCCCACCATTCGGTCCTGCTTCCACCCTTCTCCTTTCACAGGTGTTACTCCCGTGTTATTATTTTGTGCCCCAATACATATAGCTCTTCCCAGAAGTCACTGAAGGGTGAAATCAGTTCTCATAATCACTAACTGGGTCTCAGCAGCTGCTTCCTGGAGAACCCGACCCTGAGACCAATCTTTTTCCCACTTGACAGCTTTTTAGAGCTTGGCTTCCGGCTGTCTTCAGTGACTCATTAATGCAAATATATTGGGGGCTTTGCTCACTACCAGACACACTAGGGGGGTTCAGCAACCAAGGGAATGATTGGCGGTGCAGCCCAGTGCCAAGTTGGGCACTTCTTTAAGAAGTTTCTGGAATGGCCAGGGATTGCATCTGGCAACCTGATGAACAAACACAGAAATACCACAATCCACAGGCTCAGCTCCAGGAAGGGGATTTTGAAATGAGAGCCTGTGCCCCTACAGGGCTGGGGCTGGTTACCACCTAAACGTCCCCTAAGCCCTTTGAAGACTGAGACACCTCTGTCTCACTCACCACTGTCTCCAGGCTCTAGAACTATTCATGGCCCATGGTTGTCGCTCAGTGACTACTTGATGAATGAATGAATGGTTGGGCCTTATAGATATCATTGCTTTGTTATCACCCCGTCGCCCTGAGGATACAGTTCTACCCCTTGACGTGATGGACAAGATGATTCCAGATCTAGCTTCCATGTACCCCACCTCCAGCCATCACTCATAGAATTCTCAATGTTCGCGATCCCCACTTGGCCTCGCTTAGCAGCGGCTGCCTTCCCTACTAGTCTTGGGCTAGGCCAATCCCTCCTCACTTCAAGACCTTCCCTATGCTTTCTCTTTCTGTCCTCCACCCCTGCGCTCTGACCCCTGGACTGCAGGGCTACCAAGGCAGAACCAGTGTGGCCCATTGAAAACCCAGCGCCCCGGGCAAAAATCAGCCAACACAATTCTTTCCTAGGTCATGTTTCAGGAAGCTGTTGAAGAGGAGCTGATTCTGGGTGGTGGGCACATAATGTGATGCATGGGTGATGTGATGTGGACTTGTACATTGGGAAACTATCTAATTGTTACCAACCAATGTCACCCCACTAAATTTAACAAATAATTAATTAATTAATTAAAAGGAAGCTGTTGGCTGAAGGCCCTCATCAGCACTATTTCTAGTGCCACACAGTAATAATACCTCACACGTTAATACGGAATTTAGTATATTCTGGGTACTGTTCTAAACACTTTATACAGAGGTGCCAAAAAAAAAAGTATATACACATTTTAAGAAAGGAAAAAAACTGTATTAAAATTGTAGTACTCCATATATACCAGTAATAAATGATGAATCCAAGTCACATTTGACTTCTGCAATTACAAGAGGTACTCAAAGTAGTTACTACCAGCATCCAGACACTTTTGATTACAGAGAAATACTTCTTGAGCAACGTTGATCAAAGCGTCCACTTGTATCACTGCACATGCCTTTTCCATTTACCGTGTGTCTCACACTCATCACGAATCTGTGTGATTGTTAGGCGTGTTGGGGGTTCTGTTGAATACTCACACCTCCATTGTCATTGTTCTTCCACAACGTTCTCGAATGTCAAATACCACCTCCAAATGGTCTTGCCCTCCTTGAATGACAGCCATACTTCTGCCATTCTCTTTGACTGTCCTGCCTGTCGCCTGGTGACACTAGCATTCATTGATTAACACCATTTTTTGAGCAAACGTCATACTACACACTGCTACCCTAATTCAATTCAACTTCAAAAAGTAATACATAGATAGCATCTCTTAAAATGTGTAGACATTTTTTTGGCACCTCTGGTAATGGTAACTAGTTGGGACCCTCCTCCATTTTCCTGTGGTCAGTATTACTCTTACCTTCACGGTAAACTGCAGCGTAGAGCAGCTAAATAACTTGCCCCAAGTACACAGCTACTAAACAGTGGAGCTGGGATTTGTGCCCAGGCTGTGTGACTCTGAAATGTATGCTGCAGCCAGTACATCATCTTCCTGCCTGTGTGACTGATGGCGGTACTGAGACAGAATGAGGAGGGGGACTCTGCCCAAGCAGGGACAGTTGGGACAAACCAGTACTGGCACCTGTGGCCTCTAGCCAGCGAGGCCTGGACTGTCTTCATGCTTCTGGGCCTCAGTCCGGTCATGTACACCTGGTGCCTTACCTACCAGGAGACCTAAGCCGTCTCACTGGCACCTCTGCCCTTAGCGAGAAGAGGACAGAGATGAAAGATGCGGACAGAGTGGCAAGAGTGTGGTCAAAGACGCGAGCCTCTACGTGCTGTCTGGTGGCTTCATCCTTCCCCTTCCGCCGTGGGGTGCTGCTACGAGTGTGGTGCTTGGGGAGTACCCGCTAGGTGTCAGGTGCGGGGCCAGGCACCTGTCACCCTCGTGACACCCCCAGAAGGTAGAGGTTCCTCGTGCCCTCTTCATGTCATGGATTGGCACTTAGGAAGTGGCAGGGCTGGGGTTTGCAGGCAGGTATGACTCCAAGGCACAAGTGTTAGCCACTGCGCTCCACCAACAGGAGAGACGAATGACCTCCCCACTGTGCGGGTCAGGCCCAGGCCAATGCTTCCTCCCCCATCTCCCTCCCAGCTCTCGTCACGTCTCTCCCACCCTCACTTCCCTTGGGCCAGTCCCTCTTGTCCCTCTCTTGTCCCCACGCCCATCCCACTGCCTGTGGGTGTCCTCTGCTGACTTTGGAGTCTCAGCTGGAGGCTGCACTGAGCAGCTCCCCTCGACCTAGACACTGGGCAGCCTCCCTCCCTTAAGTGACAGTTGGCTGCCCCTGCTGCCCCGCTGCACAGCACTGCATTGGGAAGTCCTAACCTCTGTGCCTAGCTGAAGGAAGAAATAACCTCTACTGACTGTTCTGCATTTGAGGGAGGAGAGAGGCACGTTCTTCCCAAGGCTTCTGAGCAATCCATTGTATAGGTTTGGCAGATTCATTCATCCAGAAGCAAGGGATGATGCTGACTGGTGCCAGTCAGAGGTCTTGGGAGCTCACAGGGACTTGCAAGTCCCACTAGATGTGTGGGCAGAACCCAGAGTCAGGTTCGTGGAGACTAACACCCTGAAAACCACGAGAAGGCACATAAACGTGTGCAAGGAGACCCCTGCAGGAGCCCCTGTTGATACTTCACCCTATATCCCCTCTGGACACCCTGCAGTCACGGGGTACGAGTCTCACCCTAACAGCTTCCCATGTCAACTGTCTGCCTCTCTCAGCTCTTTTTTCTCAGGGCTTCTTCCAGAGTCAGGGTCAGGGTCAGCTACATACTTTGTGGGGTACAGTGCAAAATGAAAATGCGGGGCCCCTTCTTCAAAAAGCAGGACACGAACTTTTTCTTCTCTTCTGTGAGCTTCTCTCTCTCTCTCTCTCTCTCTCTCTCTCTCTCTCTCTCTCTCTCTCTCTCTCTCTCT
>PVKE010044479.1:0-12998 GCA_004027555.1 Craseonycteris thonglongyai | reverse complement strand
CGGCCAAATTGCGGAAACATTTTACAAGTACTTTAAAATCATTTATAAACAAACAAACGTATACAAATAATAAAATTTCACCAATTTATTTATTTTTATATCGAAAACAACAAAATTTGATAAATATTACACTCTGTAATTAGTTTTTGTGTGATATTTCGTAAAACAATGCCCAAGATGCATCCTAGGTTTATCAGGAAGCGTATCACAGTAATACGTTACTTCCCGCCTACCTCCAGGCATCTTACGGTCACAGCAAACCTTGCAGTCCCTTTTTGGCCCTTGTAGTACTATGTGAAGCTTCCCATTTAGTCGTATTTCATTAGAATGCGACGTAGATGCTTGCTCACGATGCTGGCAATAGGATCCTCTCAATTGCTCGACAAGTGTTTTTAGAAATCGCAAATGGCTGAGTGGCTTTTCCCTTTTTTTGGTCTTTTCTAGTTTATACAGAATGTAGGAATTGATCAGGAAAATTTCCATGCCCCCCCAAAAACAGCTTATGCCACCATTTAAGCGATTTTCGCAGAAAACAATACCCTGATGCATATTGGTCCGCCCGATCAACACCACCCATATATTTTATATCATTCAAAACAATATTGGGTTTCTTGACCATTAGTTCCACACCACCTCGTGTAATCCTTTTGACTGTTGACATTCCTGTGTCACCCCTCGTAGTCAAACAAGTGACAATCCTCTTATCTTTCCACCCTAAATGTAAGGTGTTACCCCATCGATACACGACCGTGGATTTTTTCGAAAAATTTGGCTTTTTATTTACTTGGGCAATTCTTTCCTGTTCATTAAGATCGTTCCGGAGATATTGCATTTCAATTTGGCTAGTTCTTGAGCTAAGACATAACTAGTATAGTAGCGATCTGTGTACATATGGTGCCCCTGAACACCTGGAATTATCTCCAACAACATTTTGTATAAGTGTATCGGAATTCTTGATGAAACAGGTAAATTGGGTCTGACCAAGAGCTCTGTTGTGAGTGATCCATAATATGGCAAAATGCAGCACATGTAGCCAGTCTTTGAGTCAGCTAGAGTATAAACTCTGATACCCCATTTTGTCGGTTTCTTAGGATTGTATGTTATGATTTGACACTTCAAATCAGCCGGGCGCCGCAGTGGCGCTGCTCAAGTTATAAGAGCTACAATCGCTTCAAAGTCCATGGTACACGGAATTCCACCCCAGACATTGCCAGCGATTGACAATCGACCAAAATTGGCCTCGCAATTGACCGGTCGATTGTGATCGACTTGTTGGCCACCCCTGCTATAGATCATCACTTATTTCTAGTGGGCAAATACCCTCAGATGGCCAGGATGCGGGAGATGGTCTGTCGGGAGATAGTATTGTTCAATGCGTAAGTAGGGCCCGATCATGACCAGGAGTACAGAAAGGAGGGGACCTGTGAGGAGAACTAGCCAAGAAATTCACGAGAGGGAGTTGAAACCCCACCAGGAGAGGCCATTTTGATGGCGTTGGATGTGGTCTGTAGTTTGTGAAGCTTGGTGGTCATGATGCCGGATTGTCATAGTAGCAGCATGTTCCTCCTGGAGCAAAAGGTTGGTGCAGTCCTTCTCAGCTGGCAGGTCCAGGGCCCGCTGATTATGGGCAACAGCATCCAGGTTCATGAGCTGAGTCTGGAGAGACATCAAAGACAAGAGTCTGCTATTCAATCCATGTCCTCATCAAGTTCCTGTGATAATTTGTAGCAGAAGTCAAGATATGTTCCGAGACCTGTGGCACCGGTCACCATACCAGCGAGGAGTCCAGCACCTATGAGGAAGGGAGCAATGGGGGCCCGGCAGACATGGGTATGAGGGCTTAGGTCAGGAGGGACTGAAGTTGGCTGTCAGAGTACATTGAGCCCCCAGAAGACAGAAAAATCAGAATACAGCCAGTGGTGTCGTTGACACCCCAACACCGAAATAGGAGACGCTCTTCACAGAAAAGGAAGGTATCAGGAGGGGTGCAGTAGGGTAGTGAGACTGCAATGTTGTGACAGCGAGAATACCCTTAGCCAGTGTAGTTTTGAGGGTGCGGTCTATGCGTTCCACTTTCCCTGAGCTCTGTGGTCTATAGGCCGTGTGCAGTTTCCAGGGAATCCCATATGCCTTTGTCACTGTTTGCAGCAGCTCAGCCACAAAGGCTGGCCCGTTATCACTGTGAACGGTCAGGGGCATGCCATACCTCAGGATTATTTCCCTTAGAAGCACTTCTGTTACCTGTTGGCTTTTCTGTCCTGGTCAGGAAGGCCTCTCTGCCCATCCTGAGAAGGTGCAGACCAGCACTAACAGGTATTTGTACCCCTGGCTTGGGTGTGCTTTAGTGAAATTTATCTTAAGGTCCTCAAAGGGGCATGCCACCGACCTGTTGCATCCCGGGGGATGGGCACTGAGCGGGAGCTGTGGCCTGAGGGGATAAACAGTTTTCTATCCAGGACTTATCATCATCCCTCCTGAATTCTGATAGTCCCTTGGTGCCTCTGTTATTTTTCTAATATCCCATATCTTCCTCCCCAGGTTACATTTACATTCCTTAGAGAAGGACATCAGAAGCCCAAGGCTTATATTTGTTTTTTTTGTTTGTTTTTTTTAGGTATGGACATCATTTTTCTCAGCTTTTGTTATCTGACCATCTCATTTCTGTGTTACATACCAAGGCATGGGTGTCATGATTACCGTGATTGTTGAGGCCCCCTTGTCAACTGCCTAGGTTTTGTTAAATATCCTGTATCATTTCTCCCTCTGAACAGGTAACTGTAACTGCCGGTAGTAAATGGGAGGAAGACGGCTCTGGCTGCTTCATGCTGAGGCAGGGCATAGTAAGGAAACCAGCAGTTGGCATCTGTCCAGAGGTCTATCTAAAAGGGGCCCAGCAGGTCAAGGAGCACCAGTAGTGTCGTGGTAGCATCAGGATCAGCTAGATTTCAAAGCTGGACAACAAACTGCTTGTAGGCATGGCAGGACTTGGTGCCTATAATAATGAACAGAAGAAACTTAAGAAAGGTTTCTTTCAACATAGTTAAGTTGGCAAACCAGGAATTAAGAGAGATTCAAGACTTAAAAAACCTTCAATTAATTGCAAGTTATTTGCCAGATTAAAACATTAAAAAAAAATCTTTATATTTATGGTTGTGTCTCACAGCTATAGCTAATCAATGGAAGCTCAGTTTTCTTTTTGTTTGTTTTTTTATTGTTTTTGAGAGAGAGATAGAGACAGAGACAGAGACAGAGAGAAGGGGGAGGGCCCAGAATAGTCTCCATAGTTGCACATCATTGCTTTTTCCACATAGTTTGATTCCACAGGTGGGCATGGGGCTACACAGGGCAGGAACTGGGCCAGGGTCTTCACCCCAGTGAGAACTGAAATGGGGGCACTGCCCAGTTCAGCATATGGGTCCACATGGGCCAGAGCCGGGATTCGATCCTCGGTCCCCAGGGCTGCAAAGTGAGCACTCAACCCACTGAGCCATCCCGGCTTCCCAAAGCTCAGTTTTTAAGAATAGCTTCTCTGAAAAGGGATAGGGAAACATATTCAGCTGGGCTAAATAAATGTACACCATTATTATAACCAGAATCTAAAGCAAGTTTTCTATTTCTGTGGTGTCTAACTGGAGAAGGTTTCTGTAGTAGTAAAATATTTAGCCTTCTAAGAGAATATGGTCCTCCAAGGCTATAAGCTGGAATCTTAGAATAAACAGTCTTTTCACTGATATTAGAAATCAGCCAGCAGGCATCTTGGCATGTGTACCAGTACAGCCTATTGAGACTATGGAGCTGTAATCTAGAGTTACATCAGCTGAGACATAAGACAATGGCTAATATAGCCAGTAAATATACAATCTTTTGTGGGGGTCACATTAGAGACCCTGAGAAAACATGGTTTTATCCTCTGTGGTGACCATGAGAACATAATCACAGGTGTCAGAACAAGAAACAGGCTTATTAATATTTTGCCTAAAACTTGGTATCCAGATTTTATTAAACTTCTTTTTTTTATTGTTTGTTTTTCTGACAGTAGTTACAGTGCTCAAGAGGCAGTCCAAAGCAATGGACAGCTATCAGAGGCAGGGCTAGAGATTCCCAGAGAAAACCTTTTTAGAGTTCTTTCTAAAATCTGATTGTATTGCTTTATAACTTCTATAAATCGTAAGCTATCATTAAGAAACAGATTGAATAGCAGCCCAAGGCTAGGCGTTCCATTATTTGTACAATTGAGCAAGCTCTAGAAAATAGGTCCAGAGTGAGCAGCTGAGACAGAGTAAATAACTCTATTATTAGTCATAAAATTAAGAGGCTTATCAGCCAAATTAAGGGTCACCCATCTGTTTTTCCCCCATTATTATAGTGGTCTCTTGGGGAGCTGCTGGGTACCTCAGACCCTGTCAGTCAACCACAGACATTTGTGGAGGAGTTGGTCCCTTCAGAACAGGGGACAATCCCTCTTCTAGTGCCTTTGTTTTGCACAAGGGCATGACTGCTTTAGATGGGCAGGGCCCTCCTTATTCCAGAGTTCTGGGCTTTTTGCACCCAAAGCAGGCTCCTTTGTGTTCCTCTTCCAGGGTTGCTGGGGTGGCCCTGAGGTGACAGGTTTTGGCCCATCTACTACTATGACCAAAAGTATGGCCTTTTTCTGATCTTGTCTCTGGTCTCATTCTTCCCTCCTTTCTAGTTATCTCTGCTTTTAGTTACTAAAAACATTGAAATAAATTTCCTGGCCTTCCTTAAGATTTGAAACTTTTCATAAGAAATGTAACTAACAATGGGTTAGAATAATTGTAATACCTTGCCAGGTGAGGAAAAACCTAAAACATAGAAAATCATTTTGATAAGGTATAGACCACTTTTTCTCAGGTGTAAAATCTTTCAGTTCCAGTAGCGGACCAGCAGTCCAAAAACATTTGCCTATCTAGCATGTCAATCTTTTCCATTCTAACCATACATAAAAATTTTCTTTATAAATCTTCCACAACTTTCTAGTTTGTTTTTGAGCTTGTCTCCTTCTACTCATTCAGAAATAACCATCCTGACAAACTTTTTAAAATTCTTTTAAAATGCATTTCCATGCCCTATTCCCCTATTCCTTCTCAAAACATATATATTTAATTATATGCAAAATCTCCTTATCAATCAGCATCTATATCCCTCTGAATCTTAGTTTTTACAGATAACTAAAAAGCAAAAGTTAGCATTTCCACTGGTAAATTCATCAACTTTCTGTAACAACCATTTCTGAAAATGTTCATAATTTTTTATCTTCTAAACACTGGTGTAAACATAAAGCACCCCAAAACCCAAACCAGTCTTAGTAAAATATCTTCCTAGATCATATTATCCTGAAAAGAGCTTGGGTTAATTTTTATTTCAGCCATTAATTTCTTAAAGCCAATTAAACATGGAACCGCAGGTGAGGGCCCACTCGGATATTTCTTGCGTAGGAGGTACGTCAGGGTCAGGCCACCGCAGAGCTCAGATTGCCATGGAAACGTAAAAAGCCCCTTTGCCCAGGACCCAGGCCTGTGGCCCAGACCTGCCAGAGCACCAGGCACTGCCCCAAGCAGCCAGCGGGTGGGGCCCCGCTCTCGCAGGCACTTCCTCTGGAATTCCTCTAGGAAGCTCACGCCCTAGTGCCACCAAGTGCAGACGCAGGGGCGGGGTCCCCCAGGCACATCTTCCGCAGGGCCCCGCAATCTGGGCTGGGTGTGGCGTGAGGTGGGGTGCGATGCAGAGCTTGTGAGCGCGGTCCCCAGGGGAGGCGTGTCAGGCCCGGTGGCTGCCAGCACGCACCGGTGTGGAGGGGGCGCTGCTAGTAATGAGATACAGCTACAAAGGAGGCCTGCATGGGCCAGTGCCCCGGGCCTGCGCCTCCCGCCCACACATGTATGCCCTTGTGCCCCGGGGGCCCCCACCACCCGCTGTCATCATCCCCACTCTGGGAAGGTCTTCCAGTGCCTCCCCCCCTGAGGTTTTTTAGTGTCTCCCTGCCTGAGAAGGTATCCCAGTGCCTGCCCCTTCTGGGAAGGTCTTTGGCCTTTGGGAGGTGATCAAGCTCTCCATCTTCCCTGAAGGCAGGACTGATTCGGACAGAAACTTTTCCCCGGGGGCTCACCATGTCCTATGGACCACAGGGGCTGGTGGTCCCATGGTCCCACGGTCCCACGGTCCCACTCGCAGTCCGGATGAGATTGGGGCCAGGCCGCAGTTGTCCAGGAAGATACCCATGTAGGGTAAGGTGACCAGATTTTAACATTGGTAAAGCAGGACACCACTGACCGGGGTGGGGGGGGGGGTTCTTGATTAAAATTTTGGTCTATCTCCCGCCGTTCCCTAGCTTGTCATGCATTCTTTCCAAAAATCGGGACTTTTTAAAAATGCCACGGGACACGGGACAAATTGTTAAAAACCGGGACTGTCCCACCAAAAGCAGGACGTCTGGTCGCCCTAATGTAGGGCCCATTGAGATCAGCGGGGCATGCCTACCCTTCCCTGGTCTCCTCTTCCGGTGACCAGCCTTTGCTCCACACTGGTGGCAAGGGCCAGCACGGTTGGGGTTCCTGGTCAAGGAACCAAAATGTTGCAGAAAACCATTGACGGAGGAAACTTAAGCAGCACAGCGAGATCAGGGAGAACATAGCTTTATTACAACGGCAGGTCCAGTGGGATAATTCCCAAAGGCTGAGCCCCACCTGCCTTACTTTTATAGGGCTTAATTCATGGGCGGGTACCTTAGTGCTCAAGGATTGGTTAGTTAGAGTGTGGGGCTCAGGGATTGGTTAGTTTATGTGTTGGTGATGGCGGTGTCAGCAGAGGTGGCCCGCCCTCCCAGGAGCGGCCATTTTGGGCGGAGTCTCTCATGGCGGGAAGCACCATCTTTAACAAAGAAAGGGGAACTAACTCAAGGGAGGGGAAATTTCCCCAACACTTTTACTCTACTCACATTTCTCAGCAGTTGAGCTGACTGATCCCAAACACATAATCATGTTGCATCTGCCCCCATATGGGCTCATTCTGTGGCAATTATTCCAAAATTTCTTGGCCTTAATTGCTCCCTAGTTGAAAATAGACATACTGACCTCTCAGATCCTGAAAAGAAGGTGCAAACACCACTTGTCTAAATTTCTGTAGGGAAAACTAATGCAAATGAAAGCAACAGTCTCTGTTCATATGACAGTTTCCCACCATCATTAAAGAGGGGGAAGGGCCACTATACCTCAGACCCTTCAAGAGTCAAGACTCAAGAGCTATCTCCACTGTTGGTGTCATAGTGAGGTGATTTGCTTTAACTTCCATGCAGTCCAAAGTGTTTCACAGGACCATTAAAACCATTTATGCCACTCATGCACTAGAAATAAGAAGTCAGAGCGGGGCCTTGCAACGTTGTGGTTTAGTGATTGTCTCTGCCACCACGCAGCCTGAGTCAGAGCAGTTTCTGCGTTGCTACCAAGACAGTCAGAGCTTCTGCAAGTCGACTCAAATCACAAACAGAACTTGCACCTTTAATTATTAAAAAAAACGGAAGAGGAAACAAAACACATTTTACTGAATGGAATTAATTTACGAAGTTAAAGAAGTCTGACACCGCAAATGA
The DNA here is from genome assembly GCA_004027555.1 of Craseonycteris thonglongyai. Classification (NCBI taxonomy): domain Eukaryota; kingdom Metazoa; phylum Chordata; class Mammalia; order Chiroptera; family Craseonycteridae; genus Craseonycteris; species Craseonycteris thonglongyai. The sequence goes on along the minus strand of PVKE010044479.1, from coordinate 5,392 downwards.
ATAAACAGGTAAGAATTGAGGTGTGTTTGGAAGCAGCAGTGTGTGTCTCAAATAAAGTGGGAGAGGTAGCTTTGAGCTAAAAAAAAAAAAAAAAAGGCCCCAGCTGAGGACAATGACCAAGCTGTTGGTTAATGCTGGAGGGCTGATTTAGGGAATAGTAATTGCATTTCTCTCTATGTCTCAAGGGCAGACATAATGGAAGGCAGCCTGGGAGTCAGTAGGAAGCTGAAGCTAAATTTTCTAATAGTTAGAGGTATTCATCACAATCTTGGGGACTTCTTGAGGGTCAGGGTGGCCTCAAAGGAAGGAGCAGAGTTCAAGCAGAGTGGGAAATGTGGGCTGGTAGGCTGGACACCTCCATCTCCTTGCTCTCCCCTCACTTCTACTTGGAAGCTAACCAGGAGCTTGACCTGGGTGTCTGGGGGTAAATTCCTGCCTGGGAATAGCAGATGTGGTAGAACTCTCAAGAGCTATTTAGAATATCTAAGCACCTCCCCTTTCCCACTCCCTTTGACTTCCATACCTATGCCTCAACCTGGAGCTGCTTTTTTGCCAACTCTGACCCAACCCATCGCAACACACCAGACACATGTATAAAAACATAGATTTGTTTTAAGTAAGCTCACATTTTGTCTCTTTAAGAAGACTCTTCTCACTTTCACTGAGAAAACAGTCTGGAACTCTCAGCAGATTTGCAGATTTATAATTATGACTCTGTTCCCTGGGCCTGAGTTCCTTGAAGACAGGATCTATGGATTATTTATCTAACTATTCTGAGTGTTAGAGCAGCACCAAACAGACCCGTGCACAGTGATTTCCTTCAACGGGAAGGTCTGAGAGAAATATGCAGCTGGTTCCACAGAAGACGGCCTCATGTCAAATTGTGACTTTCTGGGCATTCACCAAATGGATAAGGCAGGGTGTACGTACCTTCAATACTGTGCCTGGTTCTTGGCATGGACCAGACACCAATCACACAGCTTTTGTCTGAGATGACCATGTCCTCCTAAGTTTCATGGCAAGACAAATACAAAGGTTATGCTGGTTTGTTCTGTGTTAAGTGTTGCTCACTTTTATGCGTGCATACTCAAAAGTGTGATGGATTCATTTTTATTCTCTTCTTGCCACTCAAGAGAAGATAAGCTGATTGAGAACTGGTGGGAGAGGGCACTTATATTTTAACCTGCTTACCAATGCAGCATGCTAGCTCACGATGAAGCGTCCTGTGTGCTTGACGACTAGAGAGTCAAGAAGCATTTTCAGGGCACAGAAGCAGTGACATCCCTGGAGCAGTGTGGGGTGCCTAAGATTTTAATGACTCATTTGATGCCCTCAGTTCACTGGGAAAGTTTCTTGTAGTGATCAAAAGTATGGTCCCAAATTACTGATGCTCCTTCTATGCGGATGTGGGATCTGTGAGGCTTCGTCTTGAATCTGTACTGAACAGAAGGTAAGGCAGGGGGCACTGTGTGACTTCCCACAGGAGGGGAAGAGGGCATGCAGCTTCACCTGGTTCTTGTGGGATGCTCTCATAGGGGGGAGCCATATGCCCTGTAAGAAGTTCTGTATCCCTGAATCCTATGTGCTGCAGAGGCCTCGAGAGCCATCTACTTTGTGTCTTAGAAGCACAGCCCAGCGGAGCCCTCAAAGTACTGCAGGTCCAGCCAAGGCTGACAGCCATGATGTCAAAAGCCCGCCCTAGAATTTGTGACCTCGCCCTTCTTGAATACCTCACTTACAAAACTGTGAGCAACATTAATGATGTTTTCAGCCATGGCATTTCGGGGTAAGTCACCAGGTACTTCCCCGTCACACATAGTTACTCGGAAGAGTTCTTGTACTAGTACTGGGGGAGGCTGCACCCTCCATTTCTCACATAACCCTAACTTCCTCAGGTTCATGGGTGGCCCAAAGAGGTAACCTACAGGAAAGCACTTTGTACAATGAAGTTGTACATATTAGCACAAGTAGGTCAGAGAAAATGAAAACTGTACAAAGGCAAGTTCTCATCATTCCTATAATTATTGGATTTTTTCAAATAGCAAACTTAGAAAAATCTCTTAATTTGATACCCAGTTAACAGTAAACCTGGTGGAGAGAGGTAGAAAGTGTACCTGTCAGTAACAGTGGCAGAGCATAAGCTGTCTCCTTCCTCCTTCACCTCTCCTCTCTCTTTCTCTGCCCCCATCTCTCTCGGTTGGTCCCATGGTCTCTTCTCACTCTCAGTCTTGCTTTTTCCTCAGAGGCTCCGTGCTCAGGCTCCATGTCCTCTGGCCCCTTTGCTTCTCAGCTGAGGAGGTGAGCTAGGCCTTCCGCTGGTGGAATTGACCTATGTGGGGATGGGTGAGCAGAGAACCAGAAGGATCTGGGTCCCTCCTCAGCTTGAGCTCTTCTCCTGAGCAAGGTTCTGTTGGGATCCTTACCTAAGTGATTAGGGGTTTCCACTCAATTTGCAGGCTTATCACTTGCTATGTGTCTTTCAAAGCATCATGTAGGGAAGGAGTTAATCAGTACTTTCTTGCCAACAAGAAATCCAAAGAATAAGAAAGAAAGTGAGGAAAGAGACCATTCCCTTCTTATTTCAACTTTCCCTGCACTGCTCCCAGTAAGTTATCTTGTTTCCTAGCTGCTGTGACAATGCCCACATGGCCTTACACGGACTCAATTTCAAGCTACCTTTAAAACCAGGTCCTCTGAGGAATGGATATTGGCTTTATGCTGATACAATTAAATAAGCTAATTTCAATTTTGAAGTTCACAAGATGTATGAAAGTTAATAGCTTTGCAGCATTTGGCCTCTGAACAGAATGAGAAGCTTGTTGTTCCACTTTAATAAGCTGTGGGACAAATCTAAGCATTTATATAAATTGGAAACCTTGATCATGACTCCCCCCCCACACACAATTGCTTTCTGGTAGGAGGATGCTTATCTCAAATGCTGTAAGTGTTCAGATGCTTTTTGTTTGTTCTGCATCTGGCTATCATTTATTTGGAGTCTCATAAAGGGAAAATGCAGTAGAAAAGGCACCTCGTGGGACAGCCTTATAAGATGAAAATCAGTGCTCACCAAGCACTGGGGCTATGGTTCCCTGGTCAGTGCCCTCCTCAGTGCCCTCCTCAGTGCCCCGGTGCTTGGCTTCCTTGTTCAGAATGCACTTTGTACAATGACAGACATTGGAATTCCTCTGGAGCATGCTGACTCAATCTTCTGTAATTTGCAAGTGGCTTTGCCCCTCTTGTAGGCCTCTTGCTAACCCGCTTTGCAAGTGTGTGGCATATTAATAAGAGGGCTTAGGGCAGGGGTGGTGAACCTTTTGGCGATTGAGTGCCAAAGTTTATGAAATGAGAGTATACTCGCTCGACTCGCATGCCAACCCATCGAGTGAGATAGAGGTATCGATTATTTTTATGTCTATAAGAGCATAAACAATAATTTTTTAAATGGTATTCACAGCTCTGCATGCCGAAATAATTGCTCCGCATGCCACTTTGGGCACGCGTGCCATAGGTTTGCCACCCCCGGCTTAGGGGCTGCAGGCAGAAAACGCCATGGCCCCCTGCCAGACACCTGCTGCTGAGGGATGTTCATGAGCTACACAATTCCTGTGAATACTACACTGCATCTGAGAAGACAAGTTCAGCAATGGCTCTGTGGCTGCTAACAGATACCCATTTGCTCCATATCTGTGTTAGACCAGCATGCAAGCCAGGAGGCTCCCCACAAAAAAAAAAAATCTCACCTCGGTTAAGAAGCAGAATGAGCTCATGGGAATAGCAAACCACTGATGAAAAGGAGCATTCACGGACCTGGATGGGCATCTCAGACCAGATGCAGGCCTGTGAGGGCCCGCACTGGCAGTGAAGAACATGCCACAGCCTGAGCTGCTTCCTGCCCAATCCTGAACCCCCTTTTCATTTTGCAGGTTGTATCTGCATGGCAGAGCTCTTCCTTGCTTAACTTGCTTCTGCTCCCCTTGTTTTCTTTCACAAGCATCACCCCCAAGAAACTGATCTGCATCTTGAGGACCCAAATGACATGTGGCAATGTGATATAAAGAAAGAAGGAAGCCACTCAGCGAGCAGGGTGTTTGTATGGCCAACTCGTGCCATCTGGGGACTTCTAGGAGATGACATGGAACTTGACTTAGATTGCCAAAAAGAGTGAGGGAGGCGGTTTTATATTTCATCCCCATTCTCCACCTAACTTAACTGAAGGCTGCTTTTTTGACCTTGAGTGATGGCACGTCCTGAATGTCCCCTGTCAGCAAGGGGAGCAAGCTCTCAGGGGGGTCACAGGTACATAAATCAAGACTCCACGAGAAGGTTTGAGAACAGTGAGTGTTGAGGGGATGTGGGTGGGCTTTAGAAAGCATCTGACACAACTGTTTACTCTTCGTCCATTCAGGGTCCAAGTGAAATGACAGCAAGATGGGGTGGATGGCTGATGAGCATCACCTCTGAGGGCCAGCCCAGTGCCACCATACCGAACCCCAAAGGTGGCCTCTAACCTGTGTGCTCATGGCTTATGGTTTTCTAAGCTGATTCTCAGCTCTGCTGCCAATTTCTAATTTATTGAGCACTTTCACCTGTGATACTACACATGCAGCTTATGAAGGATTTCATGAAAGAGTTCAATATTTTTCTGTCCCTCTATTGAAGACATCTTGAATGTCCCACAAAATCTCATGACCTAAAAATAAATAAACAAATAAATAAATCAGCACTTCTCAATGGAAACCCCCTAAAAACTGCAGGCCCAAATCGAGGGTGAATGTGGAACTACTGCGCCACAGGAGCAGCTAGAGTGGTCATGTTTCATGAATGTAATAAAAGGCATCAAACAGAATAGAGACTGGAAAATGAGATGCTTTCTTGTACTGTCCTCCATCATACTTAGGTCACTTTAGCAGTCATACTGGATGAGGAAATGCATTTGATTTTAGTGGTTATGTTAATTTCTGTAAAATAAATCAGACTCCTGAATCAGCAAGCTTTGCAGTGTCAGGGACCAACTCGGACCAATCTGGCTAAAAACAAAAATAACTCCATTTTGAGAATCGACTCCATCCTGAGATAGCCTTGCAGTCTGGCCTGAAGTTAAAGATAACTTGTTACTCAATAGTATCTCCCACACACAGCCCACCCCTCCCTTGCTTGGACTGCCCGCTAGAGCCCGAGAATCCTCCACCAATGCTGAGCTGCCACTTACCCTACAACCAATCACCCTTTGACAAATACCTCACTAAGCAGACAGCCCTGCCCTCCTTTGTCCCTACTGCATATATACCGCTGTAACAGAAATAAAATTTTGAGGCTTGATCAGAATCCTGTCTTGCCTCCATTTCTTTGTGTCTCCTGTCTCTTGTCCTTCATAGGTTCCCCCTCGAGCCAC
>PVKE010044478.1:0-13000 GCA_004027555.1 Craseonycteris thonglongyai | reverse complement strand
GGTACTTTGCCAGCATTGAGTGAGCTCTCTGAGTGTCTTGATTAATGCAGCCCTGAATTCTGTTTCACTTAGATTTGATTCCAAGTGTGCAAGGTCCTTTACTAAAGACTGCCCCTGATCTTCTGGAGGGGCTTTGGATTCTGAGGTGTGCATTGTGGTTGATGTGGTTCTTTTTGCTTTAGGCATGAGTCTGTTTTCCTTCTGGGGGTTTGCCTATCAGATGGGCTTCTCTTTATTTTTTCTTTTGGACTCAGTTGTGGGAGAAGGAGATTTTGAGAGAGGGTTGGGGGAAGCATACAGCTTCTGTGTCCTGGGGCACTTCAGGTTGCTGTGTTAGCTGTTAGATAGCAGGGTAGTAAAGGTGTGGCCAGGGGTGGGGGCATGTGAGTAGGAGCTAGGGCGGGCCTGAGACACAATAGCAGATTCCTCTTTCAGCAGGGGAGCTGGTGGTTCAGTGGAGGCGGGGCACTGGAGCTCTGGTCTTTCCTCCTCCTGGCTGCCCCTCCTTCAATTGTATCTGTAAGGCACGCCCGCAGGGCAGCACTTAGATGGGCTGGGGCTTGGCAGAGGCCCTGGTCGGCCGCGCAGTCTCGTGCACAGGCAATGACACCGCGGAGAACCGGCCGGCAGCCCAGTTGCGCTTGCGTGTCCGCAACGCCCCAGAGGCCCGGTGGGCGGGACGCCAAAAGCCCAGCTGCGCGCTCCCGAGCAGGCAGCAGTGCTGCTGAGGCCCGGTGGGCAGGGTGCCAAAAGCCCTGTAGCGCACCGGCGAGCAGGCAGCAGCGCTGCAGGGCAGCCCAATGGGCGGGGCACCGAAAGCCCGGTGCGCGCTCCCAGTGATGCGCCGTGGTCCAGTGGGCGGGGCACCGAAAGCCCAGCCGCGCACTTCCACGCAGGCAGAGTTGCCACATTGGCCTGGTGAGCGGGGCACCAAAAGCCCAATTGCGCAGTGGCAAGCTAGCAGCGGTGTCGCTGTGGCCCGGTGGGCGGGGCGCCAAAAGCCCAGTTGCATGCTGGCAGCGGTGCCGCGGAGGCCCAGTGGGCGGGGCGCCGAAAGCCCTGCGCGCACAGGCCATAGCTCGGGAGGCAGCCGCTCTACGCTCCCGGATCTGTTGAGATCACCGGATTCACTCCAAGCACGTCCAATGCAGCTATGCCCACTCAAGCCCCAGCCCTCACTCCAAGAGCCCTGTCCTCAGAAGGCGCTCCTTCACAGTCAATCTCCTTCACAAATCAGGGGTGCTGAGCTGCTGTGGGCTGGTGCCCTGCTCTCACCCCGCCCGCCGGGAAGTGCAGCCGCCCTGCTCCACAGTCCCTGTTCCACTTTAGGCTCTGTGATCTGATTAGGGCACTGTATGCTGTCCCTTGAGTTCCGATGTTAAATTGTCCACAGTCTTGTGGGGATTCCACGCTCCCCAGGTCTCGGCTTCCAGCCCGCCCTTGATCCAGCTCCACTTTGACTGTAGTGCCCCAATCCCCCTGTTTCCGCCCGCCCCGGGCCGCGCTCCGCGTCTCTGTCCCCGAACCGCTCCTTCCCCTTTTCTCTCCCGCTCTCCCCCTTTTTCTCTAACCTTTGTGTGTTGTTCCGTGTTCTGTGGTTCTCTTAGTTGAGGTTTCTTCTCAGGGTTTCCCCTGTGGATTCCCCTCTGTTCACAAGGCCCTTTCCAGGCAGTTATCGGCGTTCTCTTCTCATGCCGCCATCTTGGATCTCTTCGAATAATTGTTATTGAATGACTAAATTAATGACACAATTGACTTGAAAACAATATTTGAGCTGAGAAGAGAATCCAACTTTTTTTGCTTCTAGTCCAATTCTCTTTGTACAAGATTATGTAAGATTATATGAGAAAACGGAATTTGCGCATTTTTAGAGTTTAGGATTAGAAATACTGAGTTATTTTTCATATATATATATATGAAACCATATATATGGTTTAATTTAAGTTGTTTTGAGTTAACAATATTAAAAGAGGACATTTTTAATCTGCTAAAAGAACACTTTGAAGGACAGTAGGCAGATTGGTGCTACTGCATACAATTAATCTCTTTCATGAAAGCAGGTATCTTCATTAGACAATAATTCTCATCACAAAGTTCAAAGTAATGTACTCTTAAGAATATATTTGTTTTAATTGCTTTTTAAATTGCCTAAAATTTACTTTTATTCTCCTTTTTTGATTCGTTGTTAATAGTAAAGCTTTACTTCATGTCTGCATAAACGTCTTCAATATGGCTCATCCTTTTTGAGTTTGAAAATGGATCTTTGATAAAACCTCTCTTGTCTCATTTTGCTACAAATCAGGAGAATATAGGGAATGAGAGCTCAGAAATTAAATTTGAATTGGGATGACTTTTAAAAATATAAGGCAATTAGCTGAGGAGGCTGGGGACGTCAAACCATTTCATTGGTGACTCATCTTGGGTGGTGGGGTAGAGGTGGGGGTGTGGGTTTCTAATGGCTTCATCTGATTAGCTTGGCTGTTTTACTTTTCTTAGCAACCTATACCCAGATGGCTGAGCCTGGGGACTGAGTTGCAGCTAGAAGTTGTGCAGCTCCTCTATAGGTATCATTAGTGAAGTATATTAGCAGTTGATGTTAAACTAGGGCAATGGCCTTTATAAACATCAGTATAAGAACACCATATTTGCAAAGCATCTGCCATATGAGCTGCTTTGGCTTCAATCAGTCCTTATTTTATTTTAAATTCTTGTTGGGTAGAAATAAGAGTTGGGACTGGATTTCTCGGCAAATAAATTTTATCATATGATCTTAAGGTTCTCACATGGGTAGATGACTTTTCCTAAATGAGAATACAGATTTGTATTCTACTCCTGGGTATTCCTCCAGGGGTGGCATAATCATGACTATAAACCAGAATAACTTTTAAAGAGAGCTGATTCAGGAAATTCAAAGAGTCAAATATACGGTGAAGGAAGGAGAACTGACTCTGTGCAGCACATAGATAAAATATTATAGATTTGTGCAACTGAAACCTAAGTCATTTTTACTAACCAATGTGACCCCAATGAATTTAACAATAGAAAAGTACAGAAAAAGAGTACGTGAGAAAATGATTCTAACACTTGTTAAATATAGTGAAGAGGGCTCATTTAAGAAACTACTGTAGTGGGATTTTTCAGGAGAGAAGAGAGATTGTGTTCAACTATGAATGCAATAAAAAGTGGGAATTTATAGCCATGGAGAAGGGTAGGGGGTCTATGGATGAAAAGTTACTAAAAGGAAATATCAGAAGTAAGGGGGGTGGATTCTGTTTAAATTAACTGGACAGGATTTTTGTTTAAGGCAAGCCTTCAACATCACCTGAGAATGGTGGGAAACGAGGAATTTGATTAGATATTACAAATCATCAAATATATTGGATGCAGGATTCTCACTAAACTGACTTAGCAAGATTCTTGCTCATGTGGACAAGACCCAAGGACAGGGTCAAGTTAAAAACAGGGCTCAAATGAGCCTGATTAAAGTTTGGTTAAAAAGAAAGTTTTTGTGAAGGGCAAAGACAACAAGAAAACATTTTACAAAACCTTAGTCTTCATCCAGGAACACCATAGGTCCAGAAAAACAGAGTGGCTGAGGAAAAGACTCTATACTTATACAGAGTGGTTAGTGCAGTTCCCTTTATATGTATTGTCCATTGTCTGTCAGGAGGGTCAAGGTGGAAGAGACTTGGAGGAAGAGGATAGGACTGAGCACATTGATGAGTTACTCCTAAAATTAAGTCTCTATGAAGCTAAATGTTTTCATAAAGATAAAAAGATTAAGTGAAAGCTATGTTTATTCTCAAATGTGAGAATCTATCATTAGTCTTGTCTAGTTTTTCTTTTTTTTTAGTCACAGTTTTAAAGCTATTATAAATGTGTTTTGTGAACACTCCTAAAGCATTCTTTTAGCCTATTTCCTTTCTCAGGATTATAAGGATGATCATGACTTTCCTAATATTAGATAAATTCACAAACTTTTCATAAAACTTTTCTATATACTCTCATATACTTCATATTATTTGATCCTTGCAATAGTCATGCATGGTGTGTGTGTGTGTGTGTACATGCACACATACACCTGTGTGCACGTGTTTTTATATTTTGTCTTTTATTTCAGATTGAAGAAATAGAAACACAAGAGGTTAATGGGCATGGCCAAGGTCACACAGTTTGGGTGACTTAAATCTGAGGCTTCTGAATAAAATCTTAGCCCTTAAAACATATTTATATTGAAGCATTACCCACCATATGGAAGCTGTTATTAGTTTCTTTTCATGTATTAGAACTGTGCCATAAAAAATAATGGAAAGATTTAATAATTTTTCTACCTTATTACTCAAAAGTTAATAATACATGCTTATTTGTTTGATGTTTGCTAAGACCTAATATATGAGTATGCTCCTCATGTTAGTGCCTGTTTAGTTGCCACATGATGGAGATATAATTGTGTCTGTTTTTTGCAAAAACATTTTAATTGAGCCATCCAAAGCCTTTGGGGGCCTCAGTACCCATGAACCCACTTAGGGTCAGTCTTGGTTAGTTTCAGTGGTTGGGGCCCAGGGTCGGGAAGCCATGGTAGAAAGCAAGGAAAAGCCCTTAGGAGGATCAGAGGACTTTATTTTGCTCTAGAATCAAGAACTGTGCCCCTGATTCTGCACTAGTGACTAGAAGAAAAACTGCACTGGAGAACTATTGCTTACAGATGGAGGGATTGGTTCATTCGTTCGTAAGTGGTCTACTTAATGATAAGCACTGTGTGAGTACAAGAAATTCTATAAGAAACAAGAATGTGTCCTGTCTTTGAAAAGTATATTTTTTCTTGCTCAGTAGTGTGGAAATGTTTGCAATATCATGAAATGAAACAGGAGTATGAAGTGACTGGTACATAGGACAGCAGGATATAGGAAAGCAGCACAAGACAGTACTTAGAACACAGACTCTGGAGTTAGACTACCAATGTCCAAATGCTGCATCTGCAATTTATGGGCTACATAACTTTGGCTAAGATATTTACCCCCCCCCCAACACACACACACACTTTGTTAGTTTCCTCATATGTAAATTATGTGTGAATTTACCTTATGGGCTAGTTTGAGGATTAAATAAGTTAATATTTTTAACTACTTGGCACATAGCAAACATTAAAGAATGTTTTTGTTAAATAAGTAAACATAGGAATCAGGGAAGGCAGGAAATGAGATTAGACAGGCAATAACAACGAACACTTGTTGAATGCCAGGCACTGTATGGCACTTAACATTTAACTGTCACAGTCCAATAAATTAGTAGGTTTATGATCTCCATAATGCAGAGCTTCTCAACCTTGACGCTACTGACATTTGAGAATGAACAATTCTTTATAGTGGGGAGCTGTCTGTGCATTGTAGCATATTTAGCAGTATCCCTTACTTTTTACCCACTAGATACAAATAGCATCCCTCCCCTCAGTTGTAAAAAATAAAAGATGTCTCCAGACATTGACAAATGTTTCCTGGGATGCATAATTATCGACCACTCCCTTGAGAATCACTGCCAAAGTCAGGAAAATGAGGCTGAGAGAAGTGAAGCAATTTTCCAAAGGTCACACAGCAAATTATGGTAGAACAGCAATGGTAAATTAGTTTGTATGACACCTATAAAGACAGGGATATAATGATAACTCCTGTAAAGATGAGGTCATAATAAATAAGCTTTAATAAGTTTTCTCGCCTCAGACTATAAAATTCATGCTATAGTGATGGCCTTAATTATTTATTTGGCAATAGGATTAACTTGATCAGATGTGTATCAGGTATGAATCATGATAACTGGACTGAAGAGTGGAGGAATTGGAAAGTGAGACGTTATAAAATCATCCAGATGAGACATGATAAAGTGTGAACTGAGACTAGATAAAACAAAAGAAACAAAATAATTCATTGAGATTCTTCATTATCATATTTATTATATGTGAAGAACTTCAAATGCCTTTCTGACTTTATTTTGATAGCCTTATCACAAGATGGATATATGAAATTGTTATTTAACTCCCTTTTGTAGAGATAGTGACTCAGGTTTTGATAGATTAATTACAAGCACACAAGGTAATAAAGATGGTCGCTGGTTCTTAGTTCTTGAGTTTAATCCCTGGAACACCATGTCTCCTTATACTTTCTTTTAATCTAAATGATCTCCCTTTACTGACAGCAAAAGAATGTATATTTACAAAGCCAATCAATACCAGTATAATGTATCTGCTTCAATCCACTCTAACTTAATGACATGGCACTACTCTGAATAACCTTCTCCAATAAGCCAGGTTCAGATTCTCTCAAATATATGTCTATATTACCAACTTCTTTTCATTTATCTCCCTGCCCTCCCTTCCCCCTTTTCTCATTTCTTTTTCTCTATCTCTTTCTTCAATGTATTATAATACAGATAATATAAAACAGACTGAACTTAATAATCATAACAGCAAGATCAACAAAAAAATGGCTAATATTTGTTAAATATTTGCTAGGTGACTGGCAGAGTTTCAAGCTCCCTGCATTTATTAATTCATTTAATCCTTACCCACAACCCTATGAAGGGGATATAATTTTTTTCCCTTATTGTATAGAATAGATGAAGAGACAGAAAATTCTTACCTTCTAACATGATCAGAATCAAATGAGCTAATGGACATATTAGTAAACTGCAAAACACAGCAGATTTGAGCTGTTTTTATTAATTCATTTTTCTGACTTCATTATCCAACAAAGTGAAATCTGACAACTCCACTTAACCTAGACCCTTAAAACCTACAGGTAATAATTGGAATAGAAAACATGCTTGCTCTTTAGCAAGGCTTGTTCTAACAAATAGCAAAAGCTCTATAGTTCCTGTTTACTAATTTGAAAGTGAAGGTCTGTTCACTTTAAATCAGGTCAGGTATAACTAGGATTAAGGACTAACTGGACTTGAAAAATAGTTGAACATAAGTGTCATCTATCTGGCCAATATATCTGTATTAAAATAATCAACCTGAATGAGTAAAATGTACTGAACTTATGACTTTTGTTTCTTTTCTCTACTCAAAATACTGAGGGGTAGACTCTCCACAAGTGGCTCATTTTGTCATCCCACCAGACTTTATCACAGCTCTTAAGGATAAGTAGAGAAATCAGGCTAAAAGGAATACATTATAATGTAAAAATCTGATTGTCTCTAGTCTTAAATGTCTATATTTTACCTCCTCATACACTCTGTAGCTTGTCTCGCATTTATCATAAGTATTGCCTCTAAACTTAGTGATTCCCTTTCCATTTCATCCAAGTTGGAATGTTTCTAAAAGTGTTTCACTTAGAATTACCAAAAAGTTCCTAGAGGTCAGATCCGTGGTCTTACCTCTATCTTTACACTTTCAACAATTTCTTGTCATCGTATATTAAACTGGTTTCACTTTTCTCTTCACACCTAAAATTCTGTTCCTTCAGAATATTCCATTTAGATTGTTTATCTCAGCCTTTTCTTTCCCCTCTTTCTCCATCCTTCTTTCCCCCCTTCCTTCACTCCCTCTTCTCTCTCTCTGTCTCTGTCTTTGTTTCTCTTTTCTATTTTTTTCCCCATGGACTCAAATGCTATACTTTTCCAGATGATGCTCAGAATCAAATGCAACATCTGTCTCTATAAATGTCTAATAGTCCTCAGATAATGGATGCCTCTGCTCTGGGCTAAACTATACTTTGATTTATCTGATTGCAATTGGAAAGATATTTCAGGACATCAATATACCAAATCCAGTGAAATGTTTTTAATTTTCCTTAATGCTCCATTAAACAAATGCCAAGAAATTGTGCATTACATTTTTTGTCAAGGGTGAGATTTGTCAATGTTCTGAGATGTCTTGGTAGGCTAAGTTTAGTAAGAAAAGTGGCTAAAGAAGGATTCTTGCTAGTAGTCTAAAGGCAAGCACCTATGGGCAACTCTTGTATCAGGGGAGAAGAGATTGTTTCTGATTTCTTTCATTATTGTCTATGTGCAGAGATTAAGAAACTCCCAGTCATAATTTGTTTTGCTTTATTCAATATTCCAAGGGACATATTTTTCTACAAGTTATTTATTTAAGCATGAACATAAAAAGATAAATAAGCATCATTTCTAAGTAAAATGACTTTTAGTAGATTTGCAGGTGTGTAATCTCAACGTAGTGAAATAGTCTCCTTTTCTAGAAAAGGCCATCATATTGACTATCCTTTATTTTTGAACAATTGAAAATAGTCACCATTTTTAATTCCATTAGCTCCCCATGAAAAGAAAAAAACACTCCATGACGTTGTGATGGATAGGACTCACACAGGATTGTCCTTTAACACTATGATGTTTGAGTTCCAGATATATTTCTACTCTGCTAGGCAATCCCAAAGATATACTGCGCAAAATTCTTAATCAAGTCACATCCAAAATTAAATTTACTAACTTAGAGATGCTGGGATAGCTGAGTGGTTGAGAGTTTTGACTCACAATTGCAAGGTCTGGGGTTTAATTTCTTGCCCCAGCTTTTGTAAACTCATGTGCTAATTTGTGGCACAACTGGTAGAGGTGGTGGTGAAAGTTCTCCCCTCCCATGTGGGAGGCCCCCGGTTTGCTTCTTGTCCTGTGTGCCCCCACATCCACCTGAGTGGAATGAAACCATGCCACAACTAATAATGTACAACTATGGCAACTGTTCTGGCCCTCCTCCTAACCCCCCACCACCCACCCCTTCTTACCTTCTCTCAAAAAATAAATAAAAATTTTTAAAAATTACTAATTTAATCTCGAAATCTGCTCAATGACCATATTTTCAATTTTTAATTACATTGTTAACTTCAATTTAATCCCTCAAATTAGATACCTCAGAGGTCATCTTCTGTTCTCTTTCTTCTTTACTCCCTACGAGCAATCAGTTTCTAAAGCAGGTTGTCATACATTCTATTTTATATTGAACATTGAGTATGTGGAAGTTACAAAGTTATGCCCCTTTTCTACTCTTATTGTCATTGGCTTAGTTACCTCTCCCATAAACAATGGCTATAGTCATTCTACTGACATTCTGGCATTCAGTTTCTTCATTTTCCAATTTTATCTTTCATCTCTTTTCTTTCTACATCTCTCAGTTTAGTTCATGGTATAGCCTTCTTTGAAATTTTATGGAACTTTTCTATCTTCTAGACCTTCCCACACTGTTATTTTCTCTCCCTAATACCTGCTCGTATTTCATTACTTAAAGTAGATGTCACTTTTTTCCCCCTGTAAATTGTCTTTTACTACCACTCTATCCTGAAAGATCAAAAATAAAATAAACTGAAGTCTATAGAAGCTGGGTTAAGATATGTCCCTATTGTGTTCTAAAGAACATTCTCTTTCCCCATTACAGTACTTATCTCATACCATTGCTTGGTGACATCTGTACATATCACACATTTGCAAGTGAGGTATATGAGGATATAAATAGTTTTTCTGCTCTTATAGCACAGTAATTAGCATAGAACAGTGTTCAATAAATATTTGTTGAATAAACTGATAAATGTCACTCCTTTTCTCATTTATTGTTATTTCACATTTTAATTTACTTATTCAGCAAACACACGTATACTGTCGTTTAAGAAACTGTGATAGGTGATAGATGCTAAAAATTACTCTTGACATTACCTACTTAGTTTACTTCAAGCTTCATCTAAAAACAAAGTCTTTCCACAATCTGATTCTTATCTTTCTATTATAAGTTTCATTTTGTCATTCTTCCATAAGTACTTACTCATAAACCTTGTCATACCACTTACCATTCATACTCATCAGCCTGCTCACTAACTAAATTTTTCATGGATAGTTGTAATTATGTAATTTTGATTTTTCTTTTAGTTCAATATTAAATACATACCCTAAATGATAATATTTTGTAAGTTTTTAAAAAATAAAATAATTTTTGTATTCATTAATAAATACTTACTGTTTGTTAACAGGACGAATGCTAATTACTGTGGTAAGTGCTGTGATGTGAGTCGATATATCAGAGCATGTCTCCTTTTGAAATGTGTTCTTATAACTTTGAACTTTTATCCAAACATTATGGTTCTCAGCTCACTTTCTCCAAGAAACCTTTCCTGATAACACAGTCACACATAACTCTTCCTCTTCTCCTGCACTCTCATATATTTAAATCTACTTACTATTTATTTTATTCTGCTTTGTAGTCAGTTGTTTATCCATGTCTGTCTCTGCTGTACTCTCAAAAGACAGGGGTATATATTATATCTTATTCACTTTCTGATCTCACAGTACCAAGCTCATATAGGCTTGAAATAAAGTCTAAATAAACATGGTCCATACCTATCAGAATTACCCAAAATAACAATTGCTTGCTCAGAAAAAAGTTGCTTGAGAGTTACCTTTAGAAAGTAATATAGTAAAAGTTTGCTATACTCATATCTTGTTTTATAACTTTTTTAGATTTATTTTTTTATTATTTTGACAAAGACAGAGAGAGAGAGAGAGACAAAGAGAGACAGAGAGAAGGAGGAGGACTCAGAGCAGTCTCCATAGTTGTATGTCATCAGTTTTTGACATGGTTTTGTTCCACACAGGTGGAAAGGAGGCCACGCAGGGCAGGAACAGGGCTGGGGCCTCCTGCCTGGGAAGCATGCCCCCTCAAGCCAGGAGCTGAATCAGGGGGTGATAACTGAACTGCAGGCATTCTGCATGGGAAGCACACCCTAGTTCAGCATATGGGCCACACAGACCGAGGCCAAGATTCAATCCTTTGTCTCCTGGGCTGCAAAGCGAGTGCTTAACCCGCTGAACCATCCCAGCTTCCTTATATACTCATGTCTTGGTTTTTCTGTTATAGTATAGACTGCACCCTGTCTTATTTATATTTCCATTCTTATCACGTATCATAGTTCCTGAACATACTAGGTACTTTATAAATACTTCCTCAATGAAGAAATAAACCAATTAATATTCTCTTAACTAGCTATATAACAAAAAGTTTAACTCTTTGAGCTTCATTTTTCACGTCTACAAAATAGCATAATAAGGCTTAACTCATAAGGTCTTTGTGAGTCTTAAACAAATAAGTTAGAGTTTAATGGTTGAACGTTGAGTTATTATTATTACTTGCTAATTTTAAAGTGGTGTCTTTGGAGTCAGAACCACAACTAAGGTTAGGATGATGTGTGCTCATTGGTAAGATAGTTTAAGTGAGAACACTATCTATCTTCTACAATTTCTCTTCAGTTTCTCTGCTAAAAAAAATGCATACAGATAATTGAAAGCAGATTATGTGTCATGCTTTTGACATTACTTTCTGGAATTCTTAAAGTATGTTGTTTTGTGACAGCAAAATTTTAATATATTTTATAAAAATAACATTTTAGGATTGGTTTAGATTATTGTAGTCATCTCATTCCTCCTCCTCCTAATAAATGCAAAAAATGTGTTTGCAACAATAACGACTTGATGATCAACAAGTCTTGGATTTAACACTCTGATCCTATAAAGTTTACATGTAATGATGTCTTGCCTTCCATTGCAGTTAAATTCTGCCTTTTTGCAGTTTTCCTATAACATCCAAAAATTGTTCTTGTGCCCCCTTTTACAACTGCACTGGGATTTCTACTTCTCCTTTGGACCATGTGAACCTTCACTATCATCAGGCAATTACTAATTCATTCATGGATGTTTTTTATCCAGCTAAATATTTCTGGGTCCTTCAACCAGTCTCATACCACATGGTTCCAAAATCCTCTGGCATTCTAATTGTCTTCTTGTTAAATCAGATTAAATTCTATTTTCTATATAGTATTGCCTACATAATTTGTGGATCCCAGTACAGAATGAAAAATGTATAGTTATTTCTCTAAAAATATTTATAATTTCAAGAGAGAAACAACAGAGCTTTAAACCAATTACAGGCTTCTCTAGGTTCAGGACACTGTGCAACCTCACAGGTTGCACACTGAGGAAACCAGATCTGATTCAATGGAGAAGCTTCATTTACATAGCCTTCTACGATGTTTCAAAAAGGATTACAAAACCTACTGTATGATCACACTGCAAACTGATATTTCCCTTTGTATGTGGTGACATAAATTTCAGTTAGCTCAGTGCTGATTCAAACCACACCTGTTGCCACCTGTAATTACTCATTATATTCCTTTGCAATCTCAAAGTGCACTCATTGGAATGCTAAATTATATAGAGACTCTACCTCTGAAAGCAGAAATCAAATTTATATTATTTGCTCTGTATTTCTTGGGCCTTCAAAATGTCTGTAAAATAATTGACTGCTTAATAAATAGTAATCCTCTGTTATCCACGTGAATTTTTGTAAAATTGCTGCTCACATGGCATCTGAGAGATTCCAGCAAAAATAATATTAGGTATTAAGTTATACAAAAAATATATATATATTTTATAGTTTGGATGACAAATAAAAAATATTGATGCTTAAACATATTTATTTTATAGAAATGAATACAACCTAACTAGACAAAATATAGTAAAATATGCTAGTTATACTCACAGGCATCTCATAGGCGCTGTGGGAGTAATGGATCATTAAGTGATGCTGAACACCGTGTGAGATCTTGGGGGAAAAAGTTTGACATTACCAACTAACATGAAATTTCAATATTCTTTAACTTTTGTGTCATGATGTTCTACATCTCTGCACAAATATATTTTTCTGTATTTTCAATTCAGTTCATATACTCCCCTGATTGAGAATTTTTTGCATTCCACTATGTAGAATAATCAGTTCTTATCTTGTGCTTTCCTATAACTTTGGTATTTCTATCTACAATTGAATAATAATGCTTTATGAGCTAATTCCACAATTAGCTTGTAAGACCTTATTGGACAGGAGAAATGTTATTCATGATGGTGACTTATGTCATTGTGGGCCCTTAACATGTGTTTGTGGAATAAGTAAATGGAATCAAGAGAAATAGGTGACAGTTTTAGTTTGAATTTCTATAGAGAAATTCTATTTCTG
>PVKE010044477.1:0-12999 GCA_004027555.1 Craseonycteris thonglongyai | reverse complement strand
CCCCACCCTGGTTCAGTTCCTGGTTCAAGGCAGCATGCCTCCCAAGAGGGAGGCCTCCAGCCCAGTTCAAACCCTGTGCAGGCTTCACCCACCTGTGTGGAATGAAACCATGTTGAAAACTGATGATGTACAACTGTGGAGACTGCTCTGAACTCTCCCCCTTCTCTCTGTCTCTCTCTTTCTCTGTCTCCCTCTGTCTCTCTCAAAAACAATAAAATAAATCTTTAAAAATTTATTTTAAAAGAATGTCTTTAAGTATTGCAAGCTGGCTGATAAAGAAATCTATTAAAAAAAAGGTTTTTTTAATAAAAAGGTTCAACTTCTTCCAGAAGAGGATGTGGAACTTTTGAAAAAAACTGTAACTCTTGAGTCATAGAATAGCTATATTTTGTACTACTAAAGAATGAAACGTGTTTGTGAATGGTATGAAAAGACACCAATTGGTATAAAAAGATAGTGCATGTTGTAGGTACCTGCCTCCAACAGTTTTGAAAGTATATGAAAATAAAAGCATTATATGAAAGTCTCTAAACAGTTGTGTTTCATGGATGAATTCTCAAAAGCCATCATTTCCTTCTGTATTTATTGCTTTTGCCTAACCTGCCCACACCTCTACAGGATCAGTGAGCTATCCCTGATCACATGATTAACAGGCTCTACACCCAGAAGTAGCCAATCAGATAAGAAAAGTCACAGCCAGGAAAAGTCTGTGAAACTTCTCTAGCACTACAGGTCTTATTCTTATCTCCAGAGACAGTAATGATTTCAAAGGAATTGGAATTTGTAAATGGGTCAGCTGACAAATAACAGCTAATAGGCAAGCTTCTACAGAAAAATAAATTTATGGTACAGCCTAAAATTTTAACCTTTGTATTTCCTTGATACATATTTTATATTATTTTATCCTATTGTAAAAGCAACAGTTGAGCATTGTAAAAATTTAGAAAAAAAACATTAGAAGAAAAATAATACCATGTAATTACTCATTTTAGGCACACTGCTAAAAATAATAGTGCTCCGTGCAGTGACATAGGAAAGATGAATCACATGCTGAGAGTTAGAGGAAAGAGTACAGATTGAGAGGCAGCCTGAAGGAGTAAAACAGTATGATTTTTAAAAAAGATTTTTACTAAAATATAGCTAACATACAATATTAGTTTCAGGTGTATACCATAGTTATTCAACATTTATATACCTAGGGAAGTGATCACCATGGTAGTTCAGAAACCATCTCACATTGTACCACGCTATCGCAATATCATTTACTACTATATTCCCTATGCTGTCCATTACAACCCATGACTTGTTTTATACCTGTAAATTTGAACCTCTACTTGACTATACCTTTTTACCCCTTTTTAAAATTTTTAATTGCAGTTGATATTCAATATTTTTTATATTAATTTCAGGTACACAGCATAGTGGTTAGACATTTATATAATTTAAGAAACGATGCCCCTGACTAGTCTAATACCCACCTGGCACTATACATAGTTATTACCATATCATTGATTATATTCCCTATGCTTTATTTTATATCCACCTGACTATTTTGTATCTACTAATTTGTATTTTTTATTCCCTTCACCATTTTACCCTGCCCCCAAACTTCCTCCCATCTATTACCCTGATAAAACTAGTACCCATCTGACAGCATACATAGTTATTACAATGTTATTGACTATATTCCTAATGCTATACCCTACATTCCCAAGACTACGGTGTGACAACCAATTTGTACTTCTTGATCCCTTCCACTTTTTTTTTAATCTACTTCCAGCTTCCCTCCCATTTGGCAACCGTCAAAATATTCTCTGTATCTATGAGTTTCTTTCTGTTTAATTTTTTTATTCTTTCGATTCCACTTATACATGAAATCATATGAGATTTGTCTTTGACTTACTTCACTCAACACAATGCCCTCTTGGTCCATCCATGTTGTTGCAGACAGCAAGACTGAATTCTTTTTATGGCAGGATAACATTTCATTGTACATGTGTATCACCTCTTCTTTATCTGTTCACTCATTCAGGAACACATGGTATGTATTTGTATCATTGTATTTCTCTTTTCAAATTCAGTGCTCACTCAACTTTTCATGCATCTATTCCCACCCCCAAAGCCTTCTACTGTGTTCTTTGGAACACCCAGTCTGTGTTCAGAGAGCTCCTCCAAATTCTAAGCCAGTGTGTCACCACCACTATTGTGCATTTGAATCACCTGGTCATCTTTTTTTTAATGCAATATGTGTGGAGAGGGGTTTGAGATTCTATACTTCTAACAAGCTTCCAGATGATAGTGATGCTGGCCAGTGGGACAAATTTTGAGTAGAAAGTCCTAAGCCACTTGCAATTGATTATTTTATCACAGAAATTTTGTTTGAATCTGGATGTTCCCTGAGGACACTTCCTTCCCTTCAGTCTACACATGTGGGGACTATGTTGTCTGTCACACACACCAAAAGGGCCATTTTTAAAACAATTACCTTGATTTACTCCCTTTGGGGAAAAAATAAAATTTGGTTCCTTTGGGTCTCATGTCTTCCAGTTATGCTAACCCCTCCCTCTGCTCATGGCAATCATTCCCCAACTTCTTGTCACTCTTCCTCATTGATGGAAGGCACTGGCACATAGCGTAAGGTGCAACAGGGAAAGACACAATGAGGAATTTGTATCAGGACAGCTGAGAGTTACTGGAGAAATTCACAAAATCTGCCTACCAGATCTATATCATCATACATTTTTAGTCACTAGGTAAGACATACCTAGCTGTTCACCAAAATTTGCTCTGCCCAACATAGTGCAGATTTTAAGAAAGAGAAAAGCAGCTCTGACATCAGAGACCTGGCCTGGTACTATAAACTAGGCTTGGGTGTTGTTAGGAGCTGGCCTGGTATTCACATCAAGGTCTTGATGCTTCATGTTGAACATGAGCAATTTCACAGAACATCAACATCAAACAAAGCTACTCTGTGACCATGCTATACCAGGACAAAAACACAACCAATTAATAATCATATGTGAACACGGGCAAAATGTGAACATTGTGCAAGCCACAGAAATGACCAAACATCACTTAACTTTGTTTCTATACCAATTGTAACTTTAGCCTGTGTTAATTTTTACTCCTCTTATATATGATTTATTAAGTTCTCCAATCATAAAATTACCTGTTTCCTGATAACACCCAGTTCTGAGCAAGGATTGCTTTCTTACACTTCTCCAAACCATCTAACTCAATCCCAAAACCTACAATAAGCTATGTCTAACAGCATCTTCCTGAGAGGTCCCATTGTTTTTCAGGCTGTGTGTTCTCCTCTGCTGCATGAATAATACATATTCATAAACCCAACTTGTTCAACTATAGTTGTGCTTCTAGTGGTCTTTGGCATTGACAACTTGTGTCCCAGAAGATGCTGCCCTTATAACTAATGTGATTAATTAGTTCTTGCCAGAATCAAATTGATTCAGAATGTATATGGAAACAATATATGCCACTTCTGGGCTAAATAATTTAAGGAGGCAGTATGCCAAATCTGTGTTCTCTTTCCAGTTCCCCTTGCCAAATTAAAACAAATATGAGGCATGTCAGAGACATAGAATGGAAGAGACCACATGGAGAGAAGCTGCCTGCTAAATTGGGATACACAACATGAACAAAATAATATATTTCTATATTCTTTCAATCACATATTTTTGGTCTACCTGTTACAGCAGTTTAGTCTACCCTAATCAACATAATCACCAAATCCAAAAGGATCTCTAATACTCCCTAGCCATTCATTATGTTATTTTTCTATTATCTCTGCTCACGAAGCCTCTAGAATAATGAAATTATAAACCTTCTTTACTTTAATCAAACCACCCACAAATGTTCTTTTCTAATACCTCTTACTGCCAATTTGTAATACAGCTCACATTCCATATAAGAAATGGAAACCTTCAAACTGTTGTTTTTCCATCTAATCACTACCAGACTCATAAGCCTACCTATAATCTACATCCATCCACTCTGTCTCCCATCAAGTAACAACTAAGTATTCCTCCCACCACCAAAAATCTGTCCTTCTACATGTGCTATATAGATTCAGCAATTGTCTGTCTTTCATAAGTTACCCCTTGTCTCTCATTTCTTTATCTTCTCTTCCAACTGAATCTTTCCCATACATATTTAAACATACTTTCATACTTCAAATTTTAAGAAACCCTCCCTCTGACTACTGCTCTATTATTAAGCTCTACTTCATGAAAAAAAAAAGTTTCTCATTTGATTTATCTATACCTGCTGTCATTCCCTCCCAGTTCACTTTCTAACCTGCTACAGTTAAGTCTTTGCCTCTACCACTCAATTTCAACATGTATGGTGGATATCACCAACTACTTAATTCTAGCCAGATCTAGTAATTACTTCTCTGTCCTCATCTTAGTTGATGTCTCAGAAACATTGCATGTGTTGGTCTTGTCCCTCTGTGCTGAAATACTTTCTCACCTTGGTTTTCTTGATAGCATAGTCTCCTTGTCCATTTACCTCACTGGCCAGTATTTCTCCATCTGAGATTCATTTTAAAAAACTTCTTTCCCCTTTGAACTGTCAGGGGTAGTCCCATATTCAGAGTTAAGAGGGTGATGAAGAACCAGCAAAGGAGAAAGTTACACCACACTCATAAAACATTCAATATTATAAATATATCAAATATTTGTAAATTAAGCTATATATTCAATGGAATTTCAAAAGAAATCTCAAAAAATCTTGTTCTGTGGAATTTGATAAACTAACTCTAAACTTTATATGAAAGAGCACAGATGAAACTCAAAAGTAAAGAATAAATCAAAAGCATTACCCTCTAGAACTTTAAGACTTACTATTAAATTATACAAAACAAGAAAATTTGCTACTCAAACAAGAGTACACAAATTAATGGAGAAATCATAAATAGCACCCTCCATATAAACACATATCCAGAAACATAATATATGATATGGCACTGATGATCATTGGAGAAAAGATGGAATGTTTACTCATAAATGCTACTGGAAGAAATTGCTTCTCATATAAAAAAAAATAAGAAATTTGTACCTAACTCACATCTTTCCAAAAAATCAATTCCAGGTAGTAAAGAAATAAATGTAAATGGCAAAGATTTAAAACATAAAAGATAACATTAGCAAGATGGTAAGATAGGAGGTTCCCCACTCTTAATGCTCCCTCAGCAATAACAGTTTAGCAGCCATCCACAGATAAAAGTGCCATTGTGGAAGTTTTGAGATCCAAGAAGGAGCGTGTAAAACCCTAGTGGAGACCAAGACCAAAAAAACTATTTTGTGGATGCAGGACAATGCCCAGGTGATAGGCTTGCCAACTGTGGCCCATGCTACAGACTCAGAAATAGCCCTGTTTCCCTGTGGACTTAAAGACAGCCCTATTTTACTACCAGCACCATCCACCAAGTGACTAAGAAAGAGTCATGCCTGTTCCCCATGTCTTGAGTAAAAGGCCACCAAACTCCATCCTGGCTGTGGATCCTACATGGACTATGACCCAGCTCTAGCCTCTCTCAGCCATAGTCCATGCCACCCAGGGACCTTTCAGGAGAAATACCTGTCCATACTCCCAGAGGAAGGCCTGGACAACCCCGGTTCATCCGTGGATCCAGAAGCAGCCCTGTAACCTGGCTCCAACCTCTCTCATCCAGACTATGAGTGGTCCTGCCCACCATGAAACCTGGAAAAAGACAGATGTGTTCATGTCCCCAGAACTAAGCCTATGGTTTTGTTCCAGCTCTGCTCAGCTGCATTCTAGAGCCAGTCCTGACCACCCAGCAATGTCCAGTGAACTGGCTGTATATCTCTCCAGGGATCAGTGGGATCCAGACCCACCCATGCACCTGGAGAAAGGCCTACTGTCTACAGACCCTAAAATGGATGCTTTTCACACTAGCCTTATTGACTAAAGTCCTGAAAGTAGTTTCATCTACCCAGGGACCAGATGAAATCCACACTTGCCTGAGCCCCTGGTAAGAGACCCATCAACAATGGGCCCCACCAAGAATCAGCAGCAGTCATGTGAGCCAACTGCAATACCACTCAACTGAGATCTAGAAAGTAATATCATTATCTCAGGTACATGACTGGAAAAGGTTGTTATCTACCAAAACTAGTCAGTAGAGACTGGAAAAGGGTTTGCTCCCTTCAAATATATAGAAATAATGTCAGGCTATATGGATTGCAAAGAATCAAATATGACACTACCAAAGGAAAGCAGTAAAGCTCCAGTAACCCATCCTAAAGAAATGGAGATGTACACATTGCCTGAAAATTTTTCAAAATACCATATTTTCCAGTGTATAAGATGACCGGGCGTATAAGACGACCCCTTAATTTTACAGTTAAAACATAGGTTTAGGCCTATATTCGCTGTATAAGACTATAGCCTCGGAAGTGGGGGGTAGTCTTATACAGCGAATATAGGCCTAAACCTGTTTTAACTGTAAAATTAGGGGGTTGTCTTATATGCCCGGTCATCTTATATGCTGGAAAATACGGGGTAAGCATTTTAAATAAGCTCAGTGAGACGCAGGAGAACACACATAGACAACTGAATAAAAAAAAAATGCATGAACAAAATAAGGAGCATAATCAAGAAATAGAAACCATTAAAAAAAGAACCTGGGGGAAAGCCGGGATGGCTCAGTGGGTTAAGCACTCACTTTGCAGCGCCAGGGACCGGGGATCGAATCCCAGCCCCGGCCCGTGCGGAACCATGTGCTGAACTGGGGAGTGCCCCCGGTACAGTTCTCTCTCTGTCTCTGTATCTGTCTTTCTGTCTGTCTCTCTCTCTCTGTCAAAAAATAATTAAGAAAGAAAGAAAGAAAGAAAGAAAGAAAGAAAGAAAGAAAGAAAGAAAGAAAGAAAGAAAGAAAGAAAGAAAGAAAGAAAGAAAGAAAAGAAGGAAAGAGAAAGAAGGAAAGAACCTGGGAAAGCTGGGATGGCTCAGCGGGTTAAGCGCTCGCTTTGAAGCCCCGGGACCAAGGATCAATTCCCAGACCCAGCCCATGGGGACCCACATGCTGAACTGGTGTGTGCCCCCAGTTCAGTTCTTGCCAGGGCCTATGTGGGAGGCTGCCGGCCCAGTTCCTGCCCTGCGCAGCCCTGCACCCACCAGTGGAGTGAAACTATATGGAAAACTAATGTCAACTATGGAGACTGCTCTGGGCCCTCCCCCTTCTCTCTGTCTCTCTCTGTCTCTGTTTCTCTCTGTCAAAAATCAATAAAATAAATCTTTAAAAAAAGAACCAAACAGAAAACCTGAAGCTGAGGCATACAATGACAAAGCTGAAAATTCAAGAGAGATACCAATGGCAGATTTAATCATGCAAAAAAAAAAAATGGGAAGCCGGGATGGCTCAGTGGGTTGAGCACTCACTTTGCAGCCCCAGGCGCCAAGGATTGAATCCTGGCCCTGGCCCGTGTGGACCCATATGCTGAACTGGGGAGTGCCCCCAGTTCAGTTCTCACCGGGGTGAGACCCGGGCCCAGATCCTGCCCTGTGCAGCACCACACCCACCTGTGGAGTGAAACTATGTGGAAAAACCAATGATGTGCAACTATGGAGACTGTTCTGGGCCCTCCCCCTTCTCTCTGCCTCTGTATCTCTCTCTGTCAAAAACAATAAATACATCTTTAAAAAAAAAAAAGAAGCAGTAAACTCAAAAATTAGTCATTTGCAATTAGCCATTTAGATGAACAGAAAGAAAAAAAGTAAATAAAAAGTACCAGTAGTAAATAAATATATGGGACAGCATATTTTAAAGAATACATTGTGAGAGTCCGAGAAAAAGAAGAGAGAGAGAAAAGAAAATAAATCTTACTTAAATAAATGATGGCTGAAAATTTCCCAAATCTTGGGAGGAGATGAACATTCAAAGGACTTCAAGCAGAGCCATGGGGGGGTGGGGGACAGCGGCATGCAGGGGATGCCAGTTCAGCAGGGTGAGTACTTGCCCTGCAACTGTGAGATCCAGGGATCAAATCCTGGGCCCAGCTCATTCAAACCCACGTGCTGAACTGTGGTACAACTGGTAATCACCATGATAGCAGTGAAGGTTCTTGCCTTCCATGCAGGAGGCCCCCAATTTGGTTCCTGCTCTGCCTGGCTTCACATCCACCTGTGTGCAATGAAACTATGTCACAACTAATGATGTACAACTATGGAGACGGCTCTAGGACCTCCATCTTTTCTCCCTTTCTCTCTCGCTCTCATTCTCTCTCACTCTCATTCTCTCTCACTCTCTCTCACCTTCTCTCAAACAACAAAATAAATCTCTAAAAAACGTTGGAAATAAGTTCAGAAAAGTTGCAGGATACAAAATCAACATACAAAATTAGTTGCACTTCCTCACTAACAACAACTATAGATAATGTGGACAAAGCCCCATATCACTGCTTGCAATTAAGCCTCTGCTTCTGCAAATCATCCTTGTAACCTGCACCATCATTCCTTTGCATTTGCAGATCCTGCTCACTCCTTGCACCTGTGGCCTTGCCGTCTCCTGGCACCTGCATCTGCCAAACCTAGATATATGACTGTGGGAAAGAGAACTTATCATAGAAAGTAACCAAGTCTCCCTATATAAGCCTTATACTCCATGCAGTCAGGGCTCAGACTTTGGAAAAACACTCCTCTGAGCCCGCACGCATAAATAAAGCTTTGTGACTCCTATCTCCCAACTGCCACTTGGTTGTTTTGTCAGGTGAACTGTAACATAGAAAAAAAAAAAATTAAGAAAACAATTTCATTTAAAATAGCACCAAGAACAATAAAATATTAAGAATAAATTTAACCAAGGAAGTGAAAGATCTATATACTAAAAACTACAACACACTGGATGTCGGGATGGCTCAGTGGGTAGAACGCTCATCTTGCAGCCCTGGGATCCAAGGATCAAATACCACCCTGGCCCATGCTAATCCATATGCTAAACTGTACTGTGCTTCCCAAGTTGGAGGACCCCAGCTCATGGGAGGCATGCCTCCCATGCAGAAGGCCCTGGGTCAGTCCCTGCCCTGCACAGCCCCACACTCACCTGTGGAATGAAACTATGTAGAAATTTAATGATGTGCAACCATGAAGACTGCTCTGGGCCCTCCCCCTTCTCTCTCTCTCTCTCTCTCTCTCTCTCTCTCTCTCTCTCTCTCTCTTTATCTCTTTTTCTCTCTCTCTGTCTCTGTTTCTGTCTAAAACAATAAAATATATCTAGAAAAAACTATAACAGACTGAAGAAAAAAAATAAAGACACAAATAAATGTGTTCATGGGTTAAAAAAATAACATTGTTCAAATACCATACTACCCAAATTCATCTACATGTTCAATGCAATCCTTATCAAAATTTCAATGGCATTTTCCACAGAAATAGAAAAGCAACCCTAAAATTTGCATAGAACTACAAAAGACCCTGAATAGCCAAAGTAATCTGAGAAAGAAGAACAGAACTGGAAACACTATACTTCCAGATTTCAAACTACATTAATAGTTTACAAAGCTATAGTAATCAAAACAGTATGGTAGTGGCATAAAGAAAAATAGACATGTAGAGCAATGGAATAGAATAGAGAATCCAGAAACAAACCCACATCTATATGTTCAACTAATCTTTGACAAAAGTGTTAAGAACACACACTGAGCAAAGGATAATCTCATCAATAAACTGAGCTGGAGAAACAAAATATTCACATGTAAAAGAATGAAAGTGGACCCTTACCTTACACCACACACAAAAATAAACTGAAAATGGAGGATTAAAATCTTAAACATAAACAACAAAACTGTAGTACTCTAGAGAGAAAATATAGGAGGATATTTTCATGACATGATCTTGGCAATGATATCTTGGATATGGCACCAAAAGCATAGGCAACAAAAGCGAAAATAGAGAAGTGGATTGCATCAAATTAAAAAGCTTCTGCACAGCAAAAGAAGCCATCCGCAGTCAAAAAAAAAAGTCAACCTAGAGAATAGGAGAAAATATGTGCAAAACCTATATCTGATAAGAGGTTAATATCCAAAATATGAAGGAACCCATAAACCTCAATTGTAAAAAAAATATTTTTTAAATGACCAACAAGTATAATAAAAAGAGGCTCAGCATCCCTAAACATCTGGGAAATGCAAATCAAAGCCATACTGAGATATCACCTCACACCAGTTAGAATGGCTGTTATCAAAAGACGAAAGGTGTCAAGTGTTGGCAAAGTTATGGAGAAAAAGAAACCTCTGTGCACTATTGGTGGGAATGTAAATTAGTATAGCCATGATGGAAAAGAGTGTGGCGGTTCCTCAAAAAATTTAAAAGGGAACTACCATGTCATCCAGCAATTCCACTTTTGTGTATATATCTTACCGAAGAAGATGAAATCAATATCTTGAAAAGCTATCTTCCCTGCCATGTTCATTTCAGCATTATGTATGGTAGGCAAATATGGAAACAATCAAAGTGTCTGGTTGTACTAATATGGTTGAACCAGGAGGACACTATGCTGAGTGAAATAAGCCAAACACAAAAAGACAAATACTGGATGATCTCACCTAATATGGAACCTGAAAAAGTTGAAATTACACTAACAGAGAGTAGAATGGTGGCTGCAGGATGTGAGGGGTAAGTGAAAAAATGTTGATCAGAGGGTATAAACTCTCCACTTATAAGATAAATAAATTCTGGGGAAATGTACAACACAGTGACTACAGTTAAAATAATGTATTGTATATTTGAAACTTTACTAAGAGAGTCCATCTTAAGTATTCTCACTACACACACACAAATTTGCTGACTATGTGAAGTGACAGATGTGTTAATTAGCTTGATTGTGGTAATCATTTTATAATAATACACATACATCAAATCATTATATTGTGCACTTTAAATGCTAGGGCAATCCGGAAAAAACTCTAAACACAAATGCCTTTATTTTTCATATTACATGGCTGGATACTTTTCAGATAGACCTTGTATGTAGTTTTTATCATCCATTGTACCTCAAAAAGAAAAGTATATAAATAATAAAACCTATAGAAACACAGGAAACTACTTTTGTGAACCCTGAATAAGGAAAGATTTAAGGATTTGTTGAAACACACACACACATATGCTAACCATAAATGAGAACATTGAAAAAGTCAACTATCTTAACAATGATAACTTTTGGTCATCAAAACAGCCATGATAAACAAAGTGAAAAAGTAAGACATAAACTGAACAATACCTTACTAGTAATCAATACTTTATTAATCAATAAAGAACTACAAAATCAATGACACAAATAAAAAATGTTTTTAAATGAGCAACAGTTAAACAGATATTCCACAAAAAAAGAAAGTGAGCATGGCCGATAATCCTGAAAACCATTGAACTTCATTAGTGATCATGGAAATGCAAACTAAGTTCAATTTGAGATAGCATTTTATTCACACAATATGAGCAAAAATAAAAAAGTCTGAAATACCAATTGCAGAAGAAGATTTGAAGCAAGAGGAACTAATACAAAACTAGAGAAAGTGTTAAGTGAAAAACAATGTGGCTTTATTTTATAAAGCTAAATAGCTCACAGACTATGGCATGCAAATTCTATTCTTAAAGATACCCTTGAGGGGAAGCCAGGGATGGCTCAGTGGGTTAAGCGCTCACTTTGCAGCCTGGGGACTGAGGATCGAATCCCGGTCCTGGGGCATGCAGACCCATATGCTGAACTGGGGAGTGCCTCCAGTTCAGTTCTCACTGGAGTCTCACCCCGGCCCAGTTCCTGGCCTGTGCAGCTCCGCACCCACCTGTGGAATGAAACTATGTGGAAAAACCGATGATGTACAACTATGGAGACTGTTCGGGGCCCCCCCCCTTCTCTGTCTCTGTATCTCTCTCTCTCTCTTTCTCTCTCTCTGTCAAAAACAATAAAAAAGATACCCTTGAAAAACCCTTGCACATGTTAACCAAGAAGGTTCATAAAAACAAAAAACTTACAAACAACTCAAATATCCAACAACAGTAAAATGAAGAAATTGTGAGATAGTCACACAAGAAAATATTAAACCAGAGTGAAAATGTATGACATGACTGCAGCCAAATCATTGACATGGATGTATCCTACAAATATAATGTTGAGTTTTAAAAACTGAGTTGTATAAACACTATTTGTTTAGTATGATGTCATTTTTAAATAGCTCAGAAACTAACAAAACTAGCTTGTTTAGAGATGATATATATATATAGCAGAACTACTGTATTATAAAAGGAAAAGGGCAAAGTAGTAAGAAAATTTAGAATAGTAAGGAAGGGCATTGGGGAAGAATTAACAAGTAACATCAAAAATAAAATATATATATTAGGGGGAAGCCAGGATGGCTCAATGCATTAAGCGCTTACTTTGCAGCCCCAGGGAACTAGAATCCAATCCCAGCCCCAGCCCATGCGGACTCATGTGCTGAACTGGGCTGTGCTTCCCATGCAGGAGGCTCCCAATTTGTGGGGGGGTGTCTCCCATGTGGGAGGTCCCCAGCCCTGTTCCCACACTGCGTGGTCCCCACCCACCTGTGTGAAACAAAAACCATATTGAAAACTGATGATGTACAACTATGGAGACTGCTATGGGCCCTCCCCCTTCTCTCTGTCTCTCTCTGTCTCTGTCTCTCTCTGTGTATCTGTCCCTCTCTGCCTCTGTCAAAAACAATAAAATAAATATTTAAAAAATATATTAGTCATCATCTAGTTTAAAAATTGGGTAGTAGTGTTATCATAGCCAGAAAGAAGTGGGCAAAGGTGGGGGGAGGTGAAGGGAGACAAAGGAGGGAGGAGATGAGGTCATCCTTAAGAACAGTGCAGCTACCAGACCTGTCAGAACTATGTAGATCTCAGTAACTAAGAGTGGATCCAAGAGGTCATCTTGCCACTTCAGGTGAACTTTAGCTAATCATAATGGATTGTAGTATTATTGGCTTTGCAGTTTAAGAAAAT
>PVKE010044476.1:0-12993 GCA_004027555.1 Craseonycteris thonglongyai | reverse complement strand
TTATCTTTTTTTTTTTTTTCAGAAAATACATAAACATATATAGAAAACGATTATATATTCCTCTTTCTCTAACTTCATAAATTCAAGTGCTACTCCTTTAATAATCTGATACCATCCCTAAGAACAAAAAAATATATTTAGGGGATGCTGGGATGGCTCAGCTCGTAAAGCACTCACTTTGCAACACTGGGAACTGAGGATCAAGTCCTGGCCCTGGCCCATGTGGACCCATATGACAACTAGGGTGTGCTTCCCATGTGGGAGGCCCCCAGTTTGGTACATGCCCTCCACCCCTCCAACCGGTTAGGCCCCTGGCTGAAGGGGGCATGCCTTCCATGGATAAGCCCCCCAGCCTGGTTCCTGCCCTGCTTGCCCCCCTTGCCCACTTGAGTGGAATGAAACCATGTCATAAACTGATGATGTACTACTATGGAGACTACTCTCGGCCTTCTCCTTTCTCTCTCTCTCTCTCTCTCTCTGTCAAAAACAATGAAATAAATCTTAAAAAATATATATTTAAACATATGAGGAATTAAACCTGTCTATTTGTTCCCATCCTACATGTATGGCATGTGATAAATTAAAACCAAGTCTCTTAAACGCTAACTGCATACCATGCCCATTAAGAGGCAGTAAGGATCTTGGCCTCAGAGGAGGCTGAAGGTGCATCAGAAAGGCACTTACACTTATCTCATTGTTCTTAGTCTGGGTCTACATGCAACTACACAATGAAATGTGCTATACATACTTTTGTTTGTATGCAGGCTACCCCTATGGATGCAGGCGATATCCATTATGAATGGGGATCTGCACTGGCTCTCACTGACAAATAATGCCAGGGATTAGGGTTTAAAGATGGGTGTTTATTTCATTTTTCTGTCACTTAAAACATTGTTTTTTCCTATCCAACCCTCTCTTCTTTAACCTTTGCACCACTCAATCTTTTTGTTGTTGTTGTTAAATTTATTGGGGTGACATTAATTGATATTAATTACATTGTTTTCAGGTGCACAATTCTACATGACATTGTCTATACATCGCATTATGTGCTCACCACCCAGAATCAGCTCACTTTCCATCACCTTATATTTGGTTTCCCCTCACTACACCCCCCACCCATTCCCCCCACCCACATCCAGTTCAAAGTAGGACTTTCGTTGTAACTGTATCTAATTCTTCCCCAGCACTACACACTCAAATTCTTTCTCATTATGGCTTACATAGTACTTTATACATAGTTCAATTATATGATATCAGTGTTTAGTCACAAGAATACTTGGTCCAATATGACAAAGTTTAGGTCTCATTAATGTTTGAAATCTTGGTGTAACATTAAGTAAGTCCTCTTTAAAAATTTACTGAAATGAATTGATAATATTTTTTTCCTTTATGGAATACTTTTTAATTTTTAAGTTACTTTTTCATATATTATGATACGAAAATAAAAATTTTGCAATTAGGAGCCAGCATATATTTTTTCTAAGATTTATTTTATGGTTTTTTGACGGGAGAGACAGAGACAGGGAGACAGAAAGAAAGGGAGGGCCCTGAGTAATCTCCATAGTTGTATATCATCAGTTTTCAATGTGTTGTTTTTTTGTTTTGTTTTGTTTTTTCACACAAGTGGGCAGGGGCCGAGAAGGGCGAGAACTGAGCTGGCAGCCTCTGCATGGGAGGCACATACCCTTGAGCCAGGGGCCAAACCAGGGGATGGGAACCAAACTGGGGCCTTCCTCATGGGAAGCACACCCTAGCTCAGCACATGGATCCGCTCAGCTGGGGCTGGGATTCAATCCTCAGTCCCTGGGGCAGCAAAGCAAGTGCACAACCCTCTGAGTTATCCTGGCTTCCCCAGCATGTTTTTAAGTAGCTGAAAACACCTTATTGTTAAGGAAAATAATTGGATCAGCGCAGAAGAAATGGGCTCAGTTAGAGGCACTATTCCATTGAGAGGGAACATTCCATTGGTAACAAAATGTAATACTTATTAACCTATTTAATAGTTACTGACTTCCTGCTGTATACTCTGCAATATCCTGAAGACACCGGTGAGTGACAAAGTTAGTCTCTCAATGACAGACTCACATACATACAGTTACCATCGAATAATCTTCATCTCTTTCAAGGTGTTCCTTTATATAAAATTTACTTTTAAAATTTTGGAATTGTTATATGATATAAGAACTGCTGTATATTATAAGATTTGCAAAAAGAATTTATATTGGTCTTAAGTGTTGTCTGGGACAGAGACACTCCTATTCTTGCCTCTCCTAGAAGCTCCCGACTCTGTCTCACAAGCTAACAATGAGGGTGAGCTCTCATTTTAAAATAGGTTAAAGCTGTGGCCCCTGATACTGTATTGGGATTGCGGAAATCTGCTCTGTGTTCTGCCAGAGAATTACAACATATTGCTGCCTGGAGCAATGTTAACTTATAATGTCTTTGTTGTGGTGTCTTAAGCTTTTTTTTTTTCCTCATCATATACAATAATTATTGTTCTCTGTGTTTTTCCACATTACTTTGTATAGCATTCCCTAATGTTTTTTTTTGTTTTTTATGTATTGTCAGCCATCTCGAGAGAATAATGCTTAAATGCATATTCCTTTCAGAATTTTTAATCAGAAAAATGCTTGTGTAATAGTAAGGGATCTTCTTGATGTGTGATAACACGGATATTGCTGTGTCTGTAAGAACATCTTGTTATAAATGGTCAAGAGGTCTAGATGTGAGAGTATGAGACTTGGGATTACCTGGGTTCTGCCATTAAATAAATGTATGTGATCTTACTGTACTCACGTAATTGTCATGGGCCTCAGTTTCTTCACTTAGCTCTAGATTGTTTGTTTTTTATGTTCTGTTTTTTTGGTTGTTGTTTTTTTGATATTTTTAATGGTATAGTTGATAATGATGAATGCATTCTATGCACATTGTCTTAAAGAACTTGTATCTATATTAACATGGCCAAGTTTAATTTATTGATACAGCCCCTTCTGATACCTATTATATAGTCTAGAGATCTGGCTTTTTTGTTTTTTCTTATTTATAATAATAATAAAAAAATTCTTGTAATTTAAAAATTTGTGTAATTTAAAAATTCTTATATTTCAGACTATTTGAATTACAAATGTGAAAATTCCAACCGCAATAAAGAAAATCCATGCCTGCATAAAAAAAAAAAAATATATATATATATATATATATATAACACTTTATTGTAAGAACCAAGCATTTTTCTTAAATGGTGGAAATGCCTGAGAAAAGGTTAATACATTTTTACTAAGCTATGCTGAATAAAAATTTAAAGAGTATGTTTATCACCATTTTACATGTGAAAAAGTTGAGGCTCAGTGTGAAATTAATAGGAAGCAAGGAACCCATTGGGCTGAATATAGCTTCACCATATCTTGTTATTTCTGACAAATAAATAAAATAAATGAAAACTCTAAACTCAATAGGACAAATGACTGGAGAGGCTGTCTCAGATGTAGAAGCTGTAACACATCCATTGGAAAACTTTACTATACACTCACTGAACACCAACTATGTGTATAAGAATATTGTAAGAGTAATGAAAACACAAGAGTTATAAATAACCTGTTCTCTTTCCTCAAGCAACTTTCAATCTTGTGAGATAGAAAAAGATTTTAAAAATTAATTCTGTAACAAGGTCCTACGGGGCTTCTTAATCAGTTCTTAGCTGTAAAACAATAAAATACTATTGGCACCCATTATTCATTTATGGCAAACCCAATGCATTATTTTTTCAAACTATATTATTCTTTATCAAATTTTATAACCTAATACCTTCTAACATATTAATCCTACATTTCTTGTGGTATCTTTTTTGTTTGTTTGGTTTTTGTTTTTGTGGATGTAGATTATGATGTCACCTGCAGTAACTCTCTTTTGTTTTAATTAAAAATTTTGGAGCAGGAAAGTGGAGGTAGAAGCAAATTGAATCTTCTTTTTAAATATACAGCGAATAAGAAGTGGGAATAGAAGACAGATTTTGAATTCCCATTTTTTTGACATCTCCTCTCTCTCTCTCCCCCACCACGCCCCTCCCCCACCCCCATGGTCATTGCTGTCTTGAGTAGATGTCAGCTGACTGGGCAGAGTAGAAAGTTGTTCAAGAAAGTTTATCCGTACTTGTCTAGAGAAAGAGATTTCTTTCTGTGTACCTTCTATGGATGCATTCATGTTGATGACAAATGTATTTAGATTCACCTCATTGGGTTTTACTAATTTAGGCATTCCTAAAATCCAGATGTGTCCTGGTACATCTTTCTAAATTAATGCATTAAAAAAGGACTTGTTAGGGAAGCCAGGATGGCTCAGCAAATTAAGTGCTCGCTTTGAATCCCAGCCCTGGCCCATGTGGATCCACATGCTGAACTGGGGTGTACCTCTCATGCAGGAGGCCCCCAGCCCTGTTCCCACTTTGCATGGCCCCTGCCCACCTTTGTGGACTGAGACCACATCAAAAACTAGTGATGTACAACTATGGAGACTGCTGTGGTTCCTTTCTCTTTTCTCTGACTCTATCAAAAAACAATAAAATAAATCTTAAAACAAACAAACAAAAAGCCACAGGACTTGTTTATGGCAACATAGCAATGACAAGCCTTGAACTACAAATCAGGTCATGTGAAAGCAGAAGTGTCCTGGGCTTGAAGTCAGTGCAGAGTGAAAATCCTGGTTCTGCAACTCACGAAACTTCTGCTTTGGGGCAAGTCTTTGAGCCACATTTTCCTCGTCTGCAAAGTTGGGAATGAGATATTTAAAACATTAGTGGGAAATTTAGTGTCTGCCATAGAGCCCACATTCATAGAGGTCCACTACTTTTTCTTTTCTAGCTCTGATTTAGATCAGTATTCTCCATGGGGTGCCAGTGGCCTCATACAGACATGGATTCGGACCTACGTTGTCACATTTTGCAGCTCTTTTGTGATTTGGCAGCCTGAACACAGTGCATGTGCATTAGTGTTGCTCATGGAAAAATAATGCAACCTTGTTAGGAAACAATTAAATGCTTTCCTGTATCCTTTCTTCTTAATCCTTGTTTTCCTTACGCACACCTCTTACAGGCATGGTATGGAGGACATGGCTTAAAATAACGGCTCTATGACTTTTCCTGTCTGAGGATAGAAGGAAAGAAATATACAGGAGGAGAGAAAATCTCTCTTCTCTTTGTTACATAAGCACTAAGCTACAGAAGAATCACAACAGAATTGTGGTCATGGAAAACATGAAGAAGAAGAGGTGAGTTGGGGAATTTAAAACTATGCCATTTATCTCTTTCATTATCGATTAATATTACTATCATCCAGTCTATGCTGCCCCTTAAATTTATTTCTTCTTAGTATAGAGCTCAGTAAAATATAGACGACTTAATCCATCATCATTTCTCATATATCCCAATTGGCTTATTCTCAATCCTTTTCGCTTAGGTTGTCTTAGATCACCCAGACATTTTCACAAGTATCATGTTTTCTTCTGTTGTTTTTTGGGTTTTTTTGTTTGTTTGTTTGTTTTTTCAGTTTGGCCATACTGAATGTTCTTGCAAAAGATTCTTCTAAAAGTGTATATATGTGTATGTATAATTTATATAATACTAAGCTCGGTTGGGAACAATGGGAATATTGTTTAACATGTCAAGTATCCTTATCTTCTATTGCTGCTACATTCTTTCTATCTTAAATTAAAAATTTCAAAGCTTCTCTTTCTACATTTTTCTTTCATATATTTACATATAAAAAATTGAGAGCTTTGAGAAATATAATAGCCAAAGTTTTACATGATAAAATAGGTACTATGTTAAATTAGCCTCACTTAATTAAAATATACAGTTTTATAAATTATTAACTCAAAATTATTAATGTATTTGTTAATATATAATATCTAAATATATTAGTATACATTTAATTCTTAATTAAAATTCTTCAAAATTATTTATAGATTCCCCACTAGTATTCAATATCAAATATAACTAACATTTATTGAGTACTCATCATAATACCAGTCAGTTTTAAGTGTGTTCACTGTACTGATTCATTTAATGTTCCTAGTGGTCTATTATTATCCAAATTTCAGATGAGACCACTCAGGTGAAAACAGATTTTAAAAACATAGTCATGTAATATATTTAATAAGTACTTAGACTCTGTGGTTCTAGAACCTGAGGCTTTAGTTATTACCCTGTAGTAACTTAATTGGTGCACTGAACCTATTACACTTTCATTGAACTATCTTGTGGGGAACCAGGATGGCTCAGTGGGTTGAGCACCTGTCTTGAAGCCCCAAGCCAATGCAGAACAATGTGCTAAACTGGGGTGTGGTCACATGTTTGGTTCTTGAAGGGCAAGCTTCCCATGTGGGAGGCCCCCAGTTCAGCTCCCACCCCAGGCATGCTTCCCATGTAGGAGGCCCTCAGTGTGCAGAGTGTGTCTCCCATCGTGGGAGGTCTCCCACCAGTTCCTGCCCTGCGCAGACCTGTGCCCACCTGTAGAGTGAAACCATGTTGAAAACTGATGGTGTACAACTATGGAGACTGCTCTGGGCCCTCCCCTTTCTCTCTCTCTCTCTCTCTCTCTCTCTCTCTCTCTCTCTCTCTCTCTCTCTCGTCAAAAATAAATAAATAAGAGTAAAACTGTCTTGAGTAACCGGAATATTGGTCTCTAATAAACGCTAGTATATAAAAAGCAAAACTATGTAGATGTATAACAGAACCAATTTTACCAAAGGTTGATTGATGTAAACAAGAGTTAAATTTCTTGCCTCTTTATTCATAATAGCCAAGACATTGAAACCACCTAAGTGTCTTTAGATGGAGGACTGAATAAAAGATGTGACACGCACACATACAAATGCACATACACACACAATGGAATTCTACTCAGTCACAAAAGATGGATGGATGTTAAGATTATCATGTTAGGTGAAATAGGTCAGATGGAAAAGGAGAACTGTGTGATTTTACTCATATGTGGGACATAAAACAAAAAGCAACAAACGAACTCATAGAAATGGACAACAGAAGGATGGCTATCAAAGGGGAAGGGGAATGGGACCAAGACAAGAAAGTAAAGAAGGTCAAATACATAGTGATGCAAGGAGACTAGACTTCAGGTGATCAGAACACAATGGCAAACACAGATGTGCTATTATGAAGTTGTATTTGTACCTGGAATTTATTATAATGTTATTAACCAATGTTACCCCAATAAACAATAAAATATTATATTCCTACAGCACTAGCATGGATATGAACAGCTCATGTCATCTGTTGCAAGTGGGTCAGTACTGTGGACAAGAGTACTTCTAAGTCCCTAGAGATCTAACACAAATTTGTTGCTTATATGTCTGAAACTTTGTAAATGAAAGAAATATTTTTATTATATTATTATTTTTTTCCAGATAAAGTGGATGCTTTGGGATCTTTTTAGCACCATTTATTTTTCCCAAGTAGGAGCATATTACACAGGTATTCTCATCAAAGTAATTAGTTTGTTAGATAGGCTCTGCATGTGACAGTTAATGCAATACATTAGTTAAATTGTAGCCCCGCAGGCTTCAGGGATCAGAATTGCAAAAGCAATCTGAGTTCTCAAGTCCCAGGAGCCTACCTCTCTAGGATATATTTCATCTATAGTGAGAGGGAACACTGCAATAACAGATTATCATCATAAGGGGATGAGCAGATTCTCTCAGAGAAAACACTTGTGCAAAGATATTCAGTGTTTAGAGAAGAACGTTTGGATATGCTGGAATCTCTCCCCCCACCCCCACCAGACATGTCAATCAAAGCTAACACAATGCAAGTATCTCTGAGTGGCACTTCAAGCTGCATTCATAAGCAACTTTCCTCATTCAAAGTCAATGAAGAAACAGGATTTACAAGACCATGCTGAAAAGTTATTGAAATGTGACTGACATCTCAAAGAAATGATGTCAAAAGGGCTGCATGACCCGGTGCTGCAACACAGCAGGGTTAATCAAAGTTATGGCAGTTAGGAACCACAAAGGCTTTTCCTTAGGTTTATATATTTTATTTCATTCATATCACTCAGTGGGTTTATTACCACCCCTCTACTGTCTCCCTCTAGCATTTAACCCCCAGGCTGTCTTATTGGTTATAAATGTTTGCTTCAGTTACTGTTTAGAAAGAAGTTACAAGTGAAGCTTTTGAACATAAATGTTGGTGTTGCACCTCTTTCTGTTGCTTTAATTCCCTGAGGAGATTGTAAGCTTCCACAGTTATGTTCCAGGGTGAGGTCCACAATATCAAAACATGTTCACTAGTACATGTGTTTAATGATTTACTGAAGCCATATCCTACTTTCAGATAGGGTCCTAAAAAGGACAGGAGAGGTTAGTTTGACCTTGTTCTATCTAAGTATCTGTCTCTTACCAATGGTGAACATAGTCTCCTGCCTGCTAGTCCTAACCACCTGACTGCTGGCAACTTTCTGTTTGTTTTCTTTTTGCTTGATGCCACCACAGGACAGAAGCCAATCCTCTGAAAACAACTATAACATAACCATGAGTAGTAGCGGTCGGCAATTCTGGTATATATATATATATATATATATTTACGCTGAATGTTTCCACAGGTTCTCTTCAATATCACTGTAAAATAAAGAAGGTATATCATCATCTGAGAGTAAAAATAGCTAATAACCTTGCTAACAAAAGACAGAGGAAAAGAAAACCTCTCTGTGATGAACAGAATCTCACAAATGCTACAATTATGTTCATGGTAATGAAGCCTATGATTTAAAATTCTCAAGCAATTATGAGTTGTTTTTATACAGGTTAGAAGGTAACAATGCATGATAAAAATTATATCCATGAAAAATGTGTGTGAGTGTGCACACACATGTGTGCACGGTGCATGTCCATGAGTATGTTTCAATAAAATATTTTGACTTCATTTCAACTTTACATTTGAGTCCAATATTTCTTGACTTTTTTTTTTTTTAGGTTGTGAATATATTAGGAATGAATTAATGGTGAAGACAGTATAATCACAAACCTCAATATGATTGGCTGCTATAGGTATGCATCATACACACACACACACACGCACACACACACACACATATATATATATATATTCTCTGTAACTAAAAGACTTAGACAAAAAATAATTTAGGTGTTTTTATGCTGCTGGACAATTTTAATACAAAATAAATGCTAGGTCTGAAATATCAAATAAATTAACTATTCTGGAATCAGTCCACAATTCATATTAAAGTCTTTCACAATGATACAAAAATAAAATAAAAAGGAAAAATGACAGTAAGATGACTACATTCCTTCTTATTATTAAATTTTTTTTTAAGAGAGATGAGAATTAGACTTCAGAAGGATCACCTTGGAAGGAAAAAATATCAAACATGACTAGCAATGGACT
This sequence comes from Craseonycteris thonglongyai, assembly GCA_004027555.1. Classification (NCBI taxonomy): domain Eukaryota; kingdom Metazoa; phylum Chordata; class Mammalia; order Chiroptera; family Craseonycteridae; genus Craseonycteris; species Craseonycteris thonglongyai. The sequence goes on along the minus strand of PVKE010044476.1, from coordinate 3,578 downwards.
TTTCTTTTAGGAAGAATAATGGTTTAATGTTTAATTAATCTTATCCATTTCTGCATTTATGGGAAGGCAAAGAAGAGTCTGCTTTATAATGTAGAAAATTAAATATTAAAACCTTGGTGCCTACCAGACTTACATTTTCTTATTATGAATGAACATTTTCACTTTCTGCACACACAAAGAAAGAAACAGGAGATAGATGTAGTCACTTAGCTCTGCAGGAAAGGATTATTTTAATGTATCTCCTTTGCTATTTTGCTACTGGAAACAAAACACATTAAAGATAAATACATGTTTATAACCAAAACCAAAAAAAAACCCAGCAAAACTATAATGACTACCCTATATAATATAAACCCCTAATTCTAAATGTAGTGAGGTAATTATTCAGCCTTTCTTCCATGTATAAATTTTCTAATATTCATAGATCAGGATATTACAATAATTTTTATATTCTATGATGTATTTTCCAGTGAGAAAATTGAAATATATTAATTAAAAACAATAAAATTCTGCCCAATTAAAATAAAAAAAAAAGCAATAGAGAAAACAGAAAAAAATATCAAATGTGTAATTCAAATTGGTGCCTCTTTACATTACATACAGTTTGGACCATAAGATAGAATTTAGAATGAAATATAAAATTTTGACATGTTTTAAATTATCATTTGGACCTTTGGTCTCCTTCATATTGTTTATCACATTACATTATTGAAAGATTTAAGTGGTCACATCACATGAGTGATAAATTCACCTTCACTATTCATCGGAGATACTTTGCCTGTCACTCCTGAAAGAATATAATTGATTTCAAAGGGAAAGAAGGCATGCTTTATAAATATCATTCCTAAACTTAAAGGTTTAACAGGTAGCAAATTCTTCCAATTTTTTTTGAGTGCATTTCTGAACTTTTTGACATATTTTTTTTTTTTTTGAACTGAACTGGAGGCCTCACCGCATTCAGGAAGCACACCCCAGTTCAGCATATGGGTCCACACAGGCTGGGGCCGGGATTCGATCCTGGGTCCCCAGGGCTTCAAAGTGAGCACTTAACCCGCTGAGCTATACCAGCTTCTGCTACTTTTTGACTTCTTGATTGTTGACTAGCCCTATAATTAGTAGCCTCTAAGATTAAACCAGGATATAAATATTACTTTCACAAAGTCTCAGCAATATATTTTTTCAATATAGCGTATTAGAAAGCATTAATAGCCATTACGGGAAAATCTAGCAGAAAAATTGGGGAATGTTCAGAAAACACTTGGGAAAGAAATAAAATCCAAAGAAACTACATACATGTCTTCAACTTATTTTCACACAACTTTCAATTTTGACCTTGGTGGTCACTTTCCACTATGGTACAGTGTGAGCTTTTAGGTGCTTTACCTGGGACAGGTTGCTCTGAGACAGAGATTACAAGATTACAAATATGATGAATTTATGATTCTTGTTACAATAGACTTTGAAATGACTTGCATATCCATCCTTGTTCTGATACCAAAAGACAGACTTTCAATAGAACTCAAGCCCTGCCCACCCATCTGTCTGTGTTTGAGTCACGATCCCACTCCAAGGTATAAAATTTCTGCTGCTATTATTAGGAGGTGTTCTCTTTCCACAGGGATTACAAATGCAAGTGTCTAGCCCAGTTTAATTATCTACCAAATTGCTCTGTACCTATAGATATGACTTAAATTTCAACTGGTAAGTTGAAGAATCAGAGTTGGAAAAGAAAGTTTTATTTTCTAATCAGAGTAACAAGGAAAGAACGGTGATTAATTCAGCTTTAAGTTTTATTTCTACCCTATTTGAAACCAATGCTCTCATGTAATCATGTTGCCTACTACCTTCCCACCACTAGATAATATCTGAATTACTTAAAATATATTCTCTATTCCTCTCCCCTCTCATCTTCTAATCCATAATTAAACAATTAACCCTTTTCATGAAAATCGGTCTGTTTATTTTTAGTTCAGAAGGTAGGAAGAGGAACAACAGGTAAAAATAACAGGGGTAGATTTTTAGCTTGACTCATAACTGAAGCCCCATAATGAAATATGCTACCCTTAAAAGTGATGGATTCATCTTCATGGAGGCTGAATGAGACTCTAAGAAATTCTGAACCGGAATTGTTTCGTTGCTTGAAAAGTTGGATTTCATGACCACAAGGTCTTCTTTAGCTCTATAATTTTATAATTTCAAATCTAAATTCTATGGCATAGCATTAGAGAAAAAGATAACCCCTTTTCATTAGTTTCATGCTCTACAGAACCCTGGCCTTTATCAAAGGGAGATAAAAGATTTGCCTAAGAAGAGAATTGGAACAGCCCAGATGCCCAGTCAAGTAGTTTGTGTTTCATCTAAATGACTGTGTCACCTCTCCTTGTGTTGCTCAGCTAGAAATGAAAGGTTAGAAAAATACATCACTAAGAAAATATCTCAATAGTCAAGGTTAGACCCTTCATACAATAAATTAATCAAAAGCAATGCTACGATGTCACAAGATTGTCTCTTTCATGGACTGATTATTTTAGAAATATATGGAAGTCTCACGTGTGTTCTTTTAAGAAGTACACTGTGAGGGTAGTGTGAGAAAGATATACTTAAAGATACCTGTGACTGTTCAGAGTCGGATAGGTCTCTTAAAAGATTTAGAAATTAAAATGAATGAAAGCAGGCCAGAAAGACTTCCACACTTAAAACTTTGCACTCTGAAAAATTTGCATTAATAGAATTTTGATAACGTTAAAATGTTTATCCAATAATTCTATTTTCATATTGAGCAACTTTACTTCTAATTAAAGGGATTGTTTTTTGTAAACTCTTCTAAGATGGCCTCCAAGGGGTTTCAAAATATCTGTGAAAACCACTGTTGACAAAAATATGCAATTTAAAAAAACAGAAGCCCTAGTGGTTGTAGCTTCTTCTTGGCTCATTTTCAATATAGCAAAGATCATTGTTCAGGAAAATTTAAAATTCAAAACACTCCCTAAGGTTCTTAGATATAGGTCATTTCATTTAGATAAAAACACAAACTTGTAATAACTGATATAAATCATGCTTTATCACAGAATTAGCTGTTTTAATAATCCAGAATAAGGCATTCTTTTTGGCACTCTAATGCACCATGGTTCATATTCATGGCCACCCCAGCGGGACCTAGAATTACTAGTCCTGCTGCTCATACAGTATTAAAATGACCCTGGAGACTAAGAATCACGAAATTTTGGTCCCATCCAGCCCCAATGCTCTTCTGCTGCATTTTTTCCTCTAACATATGCATGATTCTCATTTAAAGCTTGTTTCTTCTTTTCTTTTCTTTTTTTTTTTTGTAGCACATTTTTAAGGAATACAAGGCTGAATTGCAGGGTGGCTTGCTGATTGAGCACATCTGAAAATTCAGCAGCACATATAAACTCAGCAACATGCATGAGAGCAAACAAGTCATCGATAAATACACTCCAGGGGCTTCTACCACAGTTTCAAAGAGGCATCTGGCATGGGCGAGGTGGCAACTTAACCTTCACAACTCTTCATCCAAATTTATATTTAAAACTCAAACAACTGATTACAGGGAAGAC
>PVKE010044475.1:0-12999 GCA_004027555.1 Craseonycteris thonglongyai | reverse complement strand
TGCAAAGTGAGCGCTTAACCCACTGAGCCATCCCAGCTTCCCCCCCCAGTTCAGTTCTTGCTGGGGCCTATGTGGGAGGCTCCCGGCCCAGTTCCTGCCCTGCACAGCCCCACACCCACCTGTGAAGTGAAACTATATGGAAAACTAACGCTGTCAACTATGGAGACTGCTCTGGGCCCTCCCCCTTCTCTCTGTCTCTGTTTATAAAAAAAAAAAAAAACAACAATAAAAATAATAAAGAAAGAAAGAGATGGAGGTCTATTAAAATACTTTTTAATTAAAAAAAAGTTGTTTAAAGGAGGATGCTGGGCTAGCTCAGTGATTGAGCACTTGTCTTGCAACTGCGAGGTCTGGGGTCCCATTCCCAGCCCCGGCCCGTGCAAACCCATATGCTCAACTGCGATGCAGCTGGCAACCGCCGGGATGGCTCAGCGGCGAAGGTTCTCACCTCCCATACAGGAGACCCCCAGTTCGGTTCCTGCCCCACGTGGCCCACACCCACCTGTGTGGAGTGAAAGTAATGAGACTGCTGTGGGCCCTCTCTCTCTCTCTTTCTCTCTCACACACACACACACCTTCTCTCAAACAACAAAATAAATCTTAAAGAGGAAGGACAGGAAAGAAAGAAAGAATAAATGGCTTTATGCTGCTTGGTTGACTTGACTCAATCCTTCCAGAGGTTCCCTATTATAATCCCCTTTGGTTCTTCAGATCTTTCAATTGGAGTTCTGATTACTTCACCATGTATTAAGCTCCAGTCTTCAACTGTTGAATTAAGCCCTTTTGGTCTATGTAAGATCAAAGTCCTTTTTGATGGGCCCCAAATACACTCCTTTTGGCTTTCAGTAAAAAAAAAAAATTGCTCTCCTGAAAGCCACGTGTCACATCAAACAGATCAGAGAGTCCTCTAGAGCTCTTAGTGTCAGTGTACAGCTTTCTTTAGACAACCTGTTAGAGCAATTGCCACCCTATAATAGCACTTCTATTCTCTGTTTAAATAATACTAATCTCTATTGTGTGGTTATGTTTCATCAGTAGTCATTTTGGAGGAAAGAGGAGTGGAAGGGGGGGCAGTTTCCCTTAGGAAAAAAAGTAGGAGAGCCTTTGGGTCAATCCTCACTGGGACTTTCAGCTATAACATATTGGTGCAGAGTTCAATCCAGAGAAGACATGGTTGTTTGAAAGACCAATTGACCAAAACCACCAGGGAAGCAGATGTAAGCATGCTAAATTTCTTTTCTTTTTTATTGTCATAATATTGTATTATACAAATGAATACTAAAGGAAGATTAATTTTCAGGAGACATATTGAAATAATTTATACCTCAAATCTTTATTCTTAAGGAACATATAAAGCAGCCAATTCTGTTTTAGCCAGACTTCTCAATGAGATTTGGGTGTGTTTAATGAATTTCAAAAGCAGAATACAGTACCTTGTTTTAATCATGTTTCTGCTAATCCCCAATATTTAGTAAATTCCCATTGTAATAGAGAAGAAAAGCTGAATTCCCTGTTTTCATGACAATTAAATATTAGCTGCTAGATGCCTGAATTTCCATGACACAACAGCCCTCTCATCACACTCTCCTCCTATGGTTCTGAGGTCTTGACGTGGAATAAGAAAAGTCAGCCAAAACTAGGTTATAAACATGCTTTATTACAAGTAGATAGTAGACACTGAGAATAATAAAGTAGCTGGAACTTCAAAAGGGTAAAGGGAAAACAAAAAATCAAGGATGTGCCCAACAGTAGACTTCAGAGTCAGAACTGTAACAGACAATCATTAGAAAAGGAACTCCCTGTGAAATACTGCAAGATAGCAGTGTCCTTCCCACATTGTTATTCATAGTAGGCATTCAGGAGAGAGGAACCCACAGATTCAAACCACATTGAATGACCAACACAAGGTTATGATCAAACACTACCTCCAGCCATATATCCCAACCACCAAGTTCTATTTAAATCAGACTCCCATGTCTTCACCTAATCATGGTGAAGTAATGGGAATATTGTAAGGAATGGAAAACAGCAGATTGTTCCTAGCCCTTGAAGAGGCTAGTGATATATGTATGGATTAGTCCATGCTGGGGGTACTATTTTCCTGCATAGTCTTCATTATCCAATCAATGTAGTTCTTCACTTGTGTGTATAGCCCATAGGTCCCACACTGGGGGCCCCAAGAAACCAGGCCAGCTACATAATATTTGAGCTTCTTTTCAGTGGGGTCCTGTATAGCAAGGGCCCCGCCACTGTCCCCATCACAGCTATCAACACCCTTCTCTCCACCAGCACAGATCATGTTAGCAGTGAAAACATAGGTGTTCAGATCCAATTTCGGATTTTTCACCTTCACTTCCTTGCACTTCGTTAAGCTAGCAATGGGTAACTGTGCCCCTCTGAGATATTTCACGTGATCTCTATATTGTGTTTTGCCCCAGCCTGAGATCAGTCCCAGGTCGCCTTCTGAAGGGTTATATTCTAAGGAGGAGCCTGGCAGACAGATAGGGGAGACAGTGGGTCCCATTTTCACGGGGTCTCTCAGCCGCACCAGTGCAATGTCATTGTCAAAATTCTTCCGTGCTGTTGGGTCATCCAGAAATTCCCAAGCTGGATGAATAATCACGCGCTCAGCAGTGAGCATCTGGGCCTTTGCCCGATCTGAAGTGGACATTGAGCTGGACCCAACATACATTTCTGGGTTTTGGTTTCCCTCCACGACGTGAGCAGCTGTCAGTACCCAGTACTCATCAATAAGAGCCCCGCCAGCGCGTGGGTTCAAAAAGAAGACTTGCCAGGGGAAATTTTGAATATCTGCAATGAATCCTCCATATATCCTCCCTTTTCTTTCAACGGTCTTAGTGGGGACGCCACAGACTAGAAAGGAACAAGACCAAGGTGGAGACAGAACAGGAAATACATCACTGGCCTCCTGCAAATCCTCCAACCACTCAGAAACCTGCTGAACTTCAAAGTTCTCTAGTATAGTATAGCCAACCCTGTATTTGGTCAACCATCTCAATACTTGACTCATTCTGAACTTACCTAAGGACCAAACATCCAATGTTACCAATGCCACAAGCAGGCTTGTGTGAGGGACTGGGTAAACTGGGACAGTGTGGGAATCACTAGTGGCCTCACTCTGGACATCTTGACTCATGGCCCTGTAGAGCCAAACCTCACCCAGTTTTGGCACATGGGGCCCAACTGGGAGCCAGGCTGGGAAACTCTTTTCCCAAACAGATGGTGGGGGAGGCAGGCATCTACCTTCTTCTGAGTCCCAGATCCAACACTCATCATCTCCTTTACTGAAGTCCTAGGTGCAGCTGAGTCCCTCCTAGTAATCCATGGAAGTAGGGCAGAGAGAGGGTTCTCTTCTTTCATCTTTTACCTGACTCCTCCTTGACTGGTTCCAGATTCGATCACTTTGCTATTACCCAGTATCACTAAAACTGAATTTTATTCCAGATGAAGTTGGCTTACCTAAATCCCTCACTAGTCAGCATGAATGAACTCTGAGTTGAACAGACCTGGGTTCAAAGCTTATCCCTGCCCCTTACTAACTCAGTGAACTTGCGCTCAATTCATTCATGTGGCGAGTGGGACTTATAATACCTAACTTATAGGGTTGTTGCAAGGACTTGAATGACAGAATAAATGAAATTAATTAGCTCAGCCAATAGCGCTCCATAACAAAGTTGTTACTACCAGAATCATTATTATCCTGGCTTTGCCTGAGAACCTTCTACTCAACTCTGATCTGCTCGCAACCCCTCATTTCTTTTATTGTTTTTACCTCACTGAACTAGACTCTGGTAGGCCCAGATTGTTAAGTCCTTTCCCAAGAGGATTACAGCTACTTGCAGAAGGTGACCCCACTCCCCTGCACCTGTCTGTGGCTATGTCTGTACCCAAACCTGAGCACTGATTACCTGGAACACATTTTGGCAGCTCTGTGCCCAGCAACTCATTCACCCAGCTTCCATTTCCAGCACAGCGATACTGCCCTGGAATAGCACAAGGAACACAGGACACACTCATCACCACATCTCCTTTCTTTCATCTCCCCACCTCCCCTTCATTCAGAGCCTCAGCTCCTCTGTGATTTGAGAAGGAGGTCTGACCTAATCAATTTAAAAAGAATCATGAGAGCATCTTCCCAACCATCTCTCTGGCCTCTATCCTGCCTAGGGAGGGAAGGGAACAGTCTCCAAAGCAGAAGGAATAGGATTATGGTAAACATTGAGAAAGTGCTTCAAGAGGGAAAATAAAATTAATTGAAATAATTTAAAAAGCAATGAAATGGGACATATTGTGTCTTATCCAGTCCTTCATCTAGCACTACCAAGGCCTCTATATCAAGAAAGCCAGTCATCAAGTCAAACACTGGATAACCACATGAAAATGGATATTGTTGGGGGAATTCCTGCCACAGTTGTGAGACTGAGCTAGGTGACTTCTATGATTCACTATGAATAATCCTATAGAACCTACCCTGCCCCCCTATGAAAACGCTATCTTTGGACTAAATCAAGAGGATGAACAAAGTTTGTCTCATCTTCATTTCTCTCCAAACTCTTTCCAACCCAAAAAGATTGTGCTATTCACCCTCCAACACTCTCACCCCTTTTCTCTCTTTTCTCTAGTCAAAGAAACCTACCGCTGTCCTCATTTTGCATGTAGTAATGTGGTTCCTCACACGTATATCGAGTGACGGAACCAAATAAAGTGTGTTCTGGGTCTTCAAATTTACCATGCTGAATGGTTTCGGGAGAGCCACAGTCCACAGCTATAACAAGAAAGCAGGAGATCATAGTCAGGATAATCACTTCCTCCCAGGAAGTCATTGGTCATTCGGCCAGTTACATCTTGTCATCGGTGTTCCTCACTCCTTCCCCACTCTCACATCAATACGCAAACCTGGGATGATTTCACCCATGCCAGCTTCTCTGTGACCACCCTCTCCAACTGACATCACTCAACTCCCCAGCCCACTGAGTCCTGCCAATTCAGATAGCCCCTTGAAAGCTACAAGGAGGTACCTGGTTCTTGGTGGTTGGTGAAAGTCCTTGAAGAAGCCAAGAATGGACCCATATGGTGCTATTAATTCTACCCATCTCCCAACTCCTTTCTCTGGAAAAAAAAAAACCTACTAAGCTGTCCTGAGACCAGATCAGGGCTGGGACTTCATGACTGGCTTCCGTGCAAAAACCCAACCCATTCTCTCAAGCCTAAGAGGAAACCATGCATTTGAATCCTGAAGTGCTAAGTTTTCAATTCCCTTTGGGAGAAAAAATAAAATAAAGAGTCCCATTTTAAAGACATACATACGGCGACATTTCAGTTGGGAATTACTCCACTTTCCATTGCTTTGACAAGTAGAATAGAAAGATGTTGAGCTAGCATGTCCCTGGAGAATAATAGACATCACCATTAATTTACAAGGGGTGGGGAAGGTATGTGGAATCAAAATTTAAAAAAAAAAAATGAGACTGATCTCTGGCCTTGCATTAAGGAGGAATTCTCACCTCCAAAAAGCTTGGGGACACCTTAGCAGAATGATCAAAGCACCCAGGAGTTGGAGCTAAAAGACAACTTTGCCTCAGCATAGCAGCTCCCCTTCCCCAGGAAGACTATGCAGAAAGAGAACGCCAAGGTGGCCAACGAGTTCCATGACTCACAAAAAAGGACTAAAGACCCCAAGTTGTTCCATTAATGGAAAAGGTGTTATATCTTGCTCAATAAAGAATATTTGGTAAACAATTGGACAATTTCAACATGCTCATCCTGACCTAAACACTAGGAAGAAGCCCATAACAGTACTTACCTGTACAACTTCATATCCATCCAAACAATTTATCTTCACCACATCTCTGAACACATATTTTGCCTTTTCAGGCTCCCAAACAGAATTGACAGGGACTTCCTTGGGACAAGGGATTGCTTGGAAAGAACAGGGGAAAATTTTTTACCAAATAGATAGATAATCTATGTTCTATTTACATCATTTTCACACTTTATAACATCATTCAGTCATTCTCAATCCTGATTCCTAACATTTCAATATAGAGATGTCTAAAATAATATGTCATTGCTAACTAACCAACCCCAAGTTGTCTGCACTCACAAGTCCAGTTAAAGTATTCTTAGGTGTTTAGGCATTTCTAGCAACCACTGACAGATTTAGATTTTGCTTAGGAAGGTGAGTATCTCAGATTACCTATCCTACAACAGTCTACCTATTTTGATTTTACATTTTCCAGGGACTTTGGTACCACCAACCCAAGAGCAACTTTTAGATTACTCACGATCTCCATGATAACGAAGTTTCCAGCCCTTTTTTTGTCCTGATAGGTCCGTTTGGAAGATGATATTAAGAACATTACTATTGGTTTCAACATTTAGTGGCCCAGGGAATCCATTACCACAGTAAGGACCAAACTGCTGGTCTTTTGCAACAAACTGAAAGGACACAAAATGGTGAAATCAGAAGAGAGAAAGAACTAAAAGAAAGATGTACACTAGATAGGATAAAAGTAAACAAGGTAAATAAAATAATATAAAATAAGACAAAGGGAGTAAAAAGAAAAGAAGGGACAGAAGGAGAGATCATTTGTCTTCAAGGAGAAATATCTCTGTGTAACTTGGGAGGAAATTAATCATTTATCACGCACAACTAAACTGTCAGCACAGTTGCCCTCTGAATCAGCTGGTTCCACATCAAAATCTTCTCTCCTCACAGTCACCACCACTTGGAACCCTTCCTCCAATAGGATCTGATATTCACACCTTGAGTTCTCTGGGTATGGATTGGGATAATTGGGACTTGCAATCTCCCCAATCAGTGCAGTGAACACATCCCCACTGCAATTGACTAAGAGAGAAAAAGAGAAAGGGGAATCAAATATTGACTCAAGCAAAGAAGTTCCTGCCCTATTCACTGACAGCCCCTAACTGGAGCCCACATGAAGCAATTACACACCCAATATATAGGGTCTGGAAGAAGTGACACCCCCTTTTTGTGGGATGGTTAGTCTATACCAAATCTTTTATTACAAAATTCTGTAACATAACAATATCACACTCAAGCATACTCTACTACTTTAAAAAGGGCATTACTGCTGCCTGACCCTGTATATTAGAAGATATCCAATGCCTATTGGGTTTCCATCACATTGCTCATGCTAAAGCCTTCCATAGCCATGAGCAGGTCCAAGCAGACTCTTCACAGGAACCTATCTCTCATCTCCAATTAATTAACTTGACCCTGTAACCTTTTCATCCTCCACTCTTGTAGCTCCCTCTCAATTTATGGTTAACTAAGAATAGATGACAAATCAAGGCTGAACCTAATCAAAATTGGAAGGGCAAATAAAGCCCTCACTGAAGCCTCAAGGCATTCCAAATCCCAGGGATCATGCACCCCTCTTGATACCAAACTCACCTCCACAAGTTTTCATATCATCATGGAGGAAGTACTCTGGGGGGCAGGAGCAGAAGTAACCACCAATAAAGTTGTTGCAAAAGTGGCTACAAGGGGCATCTTCAAAGTCTGTGCACTCATTTATATCTATTTAAAAGTCGAGAAAGATTAAGGTCAAGGACAAAGACCTAGAAGGAAGAGTGAGGTTAAACCCAAACCTACAAGGGCAATAAAAGGAAGAAAGGCCTGCTGCTTAAAGACTTTCAATAAATCACATTTCAAACCGGTACTATTCTATATTGGTCTCATGAAAAGTGATTCCAGAGTTGTTGCCTATCATTACATAACTATAAGGGAGTTTTTGATGCCAGAGACCCTTGATCTTTCTAACAAACAGAGCATTTCAGCTCCAAAGAAAACACTCTGTAACTAAGCATGATGATATGTTTTCTGCAGGGAGGAACAATTAGTACATTATTTTATATATTGGTACTTCTGTCAAATCTAAACCATAGTTTGGCTTTATGAGATGTTCTAACTTTATTTTAACCTAGAGATAGATATAGCAGCACACAGAATTTGAAGGTTTGTTTGCCGTATATTGAATGAGTTTGAATACCATACATCCCATGTGTGAGTCTTGGCAAGTTGTTTAACCTTCCTACTCCTCACTTTCCTTATCTTTAAATGGAGATAATAATACCTACATTGAAGAGTTGAAGTGAAGATTAAATTCATATAGGTAAAATTCCTAATATGGTTCCCACTTCATAGTGGTTTTCAATAAATTACTGTTTATTATCTATTGTTACCATTATTATCATCACCACTAAGATATGATCATGTGTTTGAATTTCACAAAGGCAATTCATGGAGGAATCCAAGCCAAGTCACCACTTCGTAAGAGTTATAAACATAATCCTCATTCACTGCATTGCTCAATGTACCTGTATGTCCTGCTTCTAATCTTTTAGCTGGATCAATAAATCACACAGAGGAGGGTGAGCCTTACCTACGGCAACATAGTATGCAGCAAACCCAGTGAAACGCTCTTCATTGGAGAAGTCTGACCTAAAGATCACCTGGAGTTTATTGTATGGGACTTGGAACTCTTCCACAATTGGAGAGTTAGGATTCTTGCTGGTCCTCTGTCCACAGATTTTCCCTTCTTCAAAGTCTCCTGACATTATCTAAGAAAAGAGTCAAAAAGAAGCTAGGAGAGGGTAATATTTTGATATGGAGATCTGAATAAAAAGGACAGAGAGAATAGGACACATACCACCTTAGGATTATTTGACTCTAGTTCACTGCATGCCTGTGGCACATGCCCTGCTCATTTGACCACTCCAGCCCTGTCCTGTATGTGCTCATTATAATGTACCTGCACTGAGTCATATGCGCAGTTCTCTGACAGCTCTAAGTCCAGATGAGTGAAGTAGAGGTGGATCCCATGCCCTTCGGGAACTTCTATATCCCAGGATTTCTCTATCTCATTGGGATATGCCTGAGGATAGTTAGGAGACAGGATCTCCCCATACATAGTAGGTTCAGCATAAACCCATGCCAAAAGGGGAAACAGGACAATGCACCTGGAAGAAAAAAAAAAAGGCATATGGAGAAGCGGGTAACACAGGTCCCAGCAAATTGGTGCAGAGTTCCAGCATTTGTCACAGGGAAGAGGGCAATAGCACATAGAGGAGAATCCTAGGTTGGAATAAAGCAAAAACGGCCTACATTAAACCAAAACTCAGGTTTCAGATCTGAGCTGTTTTCTTAAGAAGACGAAGAGAATGGAGTCCATGAACATCTCTGTAGACCAACGGTCACTTACCACATCACTGGCAATTTGTCCATCCTTGGTGAGCGGCACGCCTCTTGGTCCTGGCTCTCTGCACCTCTGGACTTTGGAACTAAAGAGGTGGCAGGCCTGGCTGTATTTGTCTAACGAACACAGGCACCTGCTTTGGTGGTAGAGGGTCACCTGGAGTTCAGTGTCACCTTCATAAGAATAACACACAGCTTAAACAGAGTCATATTAGTAATCATCTCCATATGACACCTTATCCTCTCATACCCTCTCTGGTTCTACTTCAGTTAATTTTATGTATGAAAGCTAAATCTTATCCCTTACCCATTGTTTCTCTGGACCTTATCCCACTTTTTCTCCAAAAGAACGAATACTTTCTCCCAGTTTTCTTCCTCCCCCCTCACCATCAACCCCTAACCTCACCCCTACTCTATCAGTCTCACTCCTGCCCTCACAGAACAACATCCCATTTCCACTCACATTTTCAGGAGTCTTTCCCCATCATGGCTATTCATCTAGGACATTTCCTCCTCTTTTGACAATGGTCCCCCCTCTATCACTTCAAACCAGCTCTCTTTACTATGTTTATTATTGCACAAATTTCTGTTGATATTCCCAATGATCAATAATGGAGCAATGAGTTTCTGTCACTAGAGTAAGGCAGTGACCTTGGAAGAAGTGGTCTGAGACAGGATTGGATGGGGAAGGAAAAAAGGGGCAGCTGAATGACAAGAAGCATAAAAGGAAAAGAAAGGTATTCCCTCAATTTTCTATATTAATTTTCCAGGTTTCCACCCACCCCGTTTACTAGAAAGACAAGGTATCTTCTTACAGTTCCTAGAAGAGTCTTACTGAATGTTTCTAACCCTGAAAGCAGTGGTAGGTAGTCGGGTGACATGAGAGTGGATGGGGTCAACCTAAGAGAAATAGGTTGTCTATATTTTGCCTTCTCTTTTTTCTGCTCTTTCCAGCCCTCCATCTTTGCCCAAAACCTTCAGATGTGAAGTTTTCTGCCTTTCTTTTATCCTCCATCAAAGCTCTGCTCTTCATTTTAAAGGTTTTACCTTCAGAAGCTGATGGGAGCAAGTGTGTCAGTCCCCTTTCTCTTGCCAGTGGGCATGCTGGGCGACCCTGCCGGCTCCCAGGAAGAGACGCACGAGGCCTGGGCTCTCCCTCTGCAGGAACCTCTGCTGGCCTGGTTCTGTTCCTGCGATTCTCTGCCCCAGTGTGCATGTCTGAAATTCCCTGATCTAAACAAGAGGGGGCTGGGAGACCACGACGGAGGGAAAGGATAACTCAGCCTTGATCTTGGAGCTCCCTCTGCTTTTGAAACAAGAACTGCAGACTTCTCTGAGGCCTGAGGTTCCTCTAGCCAGGGCTAGAGAGAGGGAAAAGAGGAATGGGGAATTTCACTGATTGCTAAATGCCCTTTTTGAGCCAAAGGGTGTGTTACAGAGTTGCAGGGAAGTCAGGTGATTTGTGGGAAAAGGAGGGGATGAGTACTGTGGGGGGGGAACCAAACTCAGAAAGTCCAACCCTCCAGTTGTGTATGAGTTACGAATTAAGGAAAATTAGTTATCAGAAATGCAGGTCTCTGAGGAAGACAGGATGGCTCAGCGGGTTAAGCGCTCGCTTTGCAGCCCCAGGGACCAAGGATGAAATCCTGGCCCCAGCTCATGCTGAACTGGGATGTGCTTCCCATGCAGGAGGCCCCCAGCTCAGTTCTTGCCTCTCACCCCCACCCCCATTTTGACCCCTGGCTCAAGGGAGTTGCCTCCCATGCAGGAGGGCCCCTAGCTTGGCTCACCTGTGTGGAACAAAACCATGTCAAAACCTGATGATGTGCAACTGTGGAGACTGCTCTGGGCCCTCCCCCTTCTCTCTCTATCTCTCTCTCTGTCTCTGTCTCTCTCTGTCTCTGTCAAAACAATAAAATAAATCTTTTTTAAAAAACGTAGGTCTTCTCTGTCTTAAAAGCAAATCTAAAGCTGGTGTGGGATGTCGCTTTTTTCTCCTCCTAAAAGCCCCTCCATCTCACCAAACACCTAAATTCTATCCACCAATCAAGCCCCAGTTCAGATGTGGTCCAGAGTCCCTTATCCATAACCCTTGAATTCAGATAGGTTTCAAAATTCAGGATTTTACAGATTTTAGAAAGACTGTGCAGTACATAGACCCAATATTAGGTAACACCTCCTCCTCTCCCTCCCCTCAAAGGGCTGGGATAACACACTATTATCAAACATTAAAATTTCTACAGTTAAAAAGCTTGATCTTCATAGTTAGTGGAATAACTGAAATTATTTTGTTGTAATTATATATTTATAAATTACTTATAATGAAAAATTACTTCACATCAGTTCAGATCAGGTTTTGCTGTCAAATGAGTTTAGGTGCCAAATTTTAAATAAAAAATGAGACTGCTTTGTTTTCAGAGCCTTCTGGAATTTAGAGTTGCAGATAAGGAACAAAGGGATGGTAGGCCTATAGCCTTCCATCATCTGCTCAGCTCTCCTTTATGTCCCCTTATCACTTTCTACCCCTGTCTTAGTAACTGCATTCCAATGAATCTACAACTTCATCAACTGAAGATGCTCCCTTATTTTACATACTGCTAGGAATAAAAAAGCTGCCAATGAAACTACGGCATACCATTGATTATAAGATGTATTTTGATTTCCGAAGTGTTAAAATGGTGGGGGAAACCATGAGCCCCGGAATGCATGAAGCACGCACGGTATTTGATCGCATGTATTTCTTCTGGTAGAGTCTGTGGTAGACCTGGAATCAGAGGACAGGTCCAAGTCCTATGTCTGACACTCATCCGCAGAGAGACTTTGGGCTCATCACCCAACTTCTCAGCTTCTTCGAGTATAAAATAGAGGTAATACCACTTTTGCCTACCTTACGTGGCTATCTTAAGGATCTGATGAAACAATGGAAGTGAACGAGCTTTGCAAACTAGGGTGCCAAATACATGTAAACGTTGGAAGGAAGAGAATTATAAGGCTATCAGGTCCCTGAGAACAGGTTCTGGGTCTGATTCGCCTTTGTATTTCCACCATGTCCAGCAGTGTTATCCACGCAGTAGGTGGGCAGACAATCATTTGTTGTTCCTTTGGCTGCCCAGCTTTTGAACGTCTTTATTGCATTTATGTCTTTCTCATTACATGGGTCTTGGGAACAGAGCTTACCTCCCAGGAGAGAAAATGCAAGTGCAGAAAGTGTGTCTCTCACCACTCATGCAGTCCTGGAGCAGCCCCTGCCCTCACACTCCGTTCATCAGAGGCATGTGCCGAGGCTTTGAATCCAGAGGGAGTGATGCCAAGAGGCAGTGGGGACGCTGGGATGGCTCAGCGGGTTAATGCTCACTTTGCAGCCCTGGGAACCAAGGATCGAATCCCGGCCCCGGCCCATGCGGACCCACATGCTGAACTGGGGTGTGCTTCCCATGCAGGAGGCCCCCAGCCCAGTTCCTGCCCTGCACGGCCCCCGCCCACCTGTGTGGAATGAAACCACGTCGAAAAACTGATAACATACAACTATGGAGACTGCTCTGGGCCCTCCCCCTTCTCTCTCTCGCTCTGCCTCTGTCTCTGTCTGTCTCTATAAGAAGAAGAAGAAGAAGAAGAAGAAGAAGAAGAAGAAGAAGAAGAAGAAGAAGAAGAAGAAGAAGAAGAAGAAGAAGAAGAAGAAGAAGAAGAAGAAGAAGAAGAAGAAGAAGAAGAAGAAGAAGAAGAAGAAGAAGAAGAAGAAGAAGAAGAAGAAGAAG
>PVKE010044474.1:0-13004 GCA_004027555.1 Craseonycteris thonglongyai | reverse complement strand
AAACCGCGAAGTAGGATTTGCCCCTAGGAATTTTCTCATGGGTCGATGTCGCACCGGAAACCAATCCCGCGCCTTTATGAGCCCGTGGGATGGACTCTGAGTCAACTCATCTCTTTGACGTGCAGGGATCCTTCTCTCTCGCGCATCCACATGAAACAACGCTCCTTTCCGCCATGTGGCTGCCGACATAGTTGTATTTTTTCATTTTTATTTTTTGATGAATATTTTGGGAAAACCCACGAAGCACTGAAGCCGCAAAACATGAAGCGCGAAGTGGCGAGGGAACACTGTGTGTGTGTGTATATATATATATATATATTACTACTTACGAGTTCAGTGGTTTGTATTTTTTTCTTTTATGAAGGATACTTACCATCTGTTTTATAACTATATATCTCATAATTAACTAATATATATTTTTTATTTTTTTCATGGCTTATCATCTGCCCGTATCGATCATACTTCCTCTACATTTTTTAGTTATTTATTTTTCCCTGAAATCTTTCCTATAGATTTTAACTCACTGCACACTGACTCTGAATACAGGGTTCACGGAGGCAGGGAGGCAGCAAGAGGATGGTTTTAGAGAAAGAAGCAGCAGAAACAAGGTCGGAGTGGTGTATGTCACAGTCTTAACTAGAACTTGCGAAGGGGTTAAGAAAATGTGACAGATATGAATATGAAGGGAAAGGAAATGGACTCTAAGGACTCGAGGAGAAGGATTAGAGATAGTTCCTCTCAGGTGACGGCAGTGGGAGTGAGAAGACAGATGCTGACACATCACAAACATGGGGGTGGTATGTGAAAAGGATGTGCCTGTATCTGCATTGAGGAGTCCAGAGGAGATGCTTATAGACTAGTATTGCCACTATGAACAAATAAAGAAGACAGAAAAAAAATGAGACTATTTTGAAAAAAATAACTGTATTTTAAATAATGATATAACTATGTTTTAATAAATTAGTATATTATTATACATGTTCAGTTTCAAAAACCATGTTTTTTAGATGTGGTGAAAAGGAAGGGACTATAAGTATCTATCTATCTATCACCTATTTATCTTTCTATCTACTTACCGGTATCTATCTATCTATCTATCATCTATCTATCATCTAGCTGGCTATCTATCATTTATCTATTATCTGTCATCTGTCTATGGCATCTATCTTTTATCTGTTATCGCATGTGTGTGTTGGTGTGTGTTTTTGTTTTCAAAGTGGTAATAATACAGGGTAGAGGGAGCAATGGGATGTGTAAGGAATGGGATAGGAGATCCAATTTTTGTAGATCACAAAGGAGACCAACACTGATGAAGTAAAATTTTGGCAGTGATCTGAAGGTAGTGAGGGAGGAACATGAATAGCAGAAGAAAAAATATAAGGAATGAAATGAGCAAGATATAATGCCCTGGTGTGGGGATGAAAAAGCTTGATGACTTTGAGTAGCCCCCAGTGAGACCAGAGTGGCTAGACCAAAATGAGTAAAAGCTTTAAATAAGTGAGATCAGAGAGGATATCTGGAATCCAACCTTTTAAGTCTTTGAAATATTTTTTTGTGCATTATTCTACATAAGATTAAAAAATGGTGAGAGTTTAGCAGAATAACATATTATTTATCAGCAGAATGACTGCTTTTGCTTAGAGTGGCAGACAGTAGGGAAGCAAAGAGTGGCAATTAGGAGGAAGATCGGGTGATTAATGCAATTACCTTGGTGAGGAATCATGGCACTTGGGATCTGCATACTTCCCTTTAAGACATAGTGAGAATAGTCAGCATCATTATCTGATTTAAGGATAGAGTAGGGCAAACTTTCTAAGAGAGATTAAGATTTGAAACAACAGTTTTACAATTTTCTCATGTGAAAAAGATAGAGATGAAAAAGGGTTGCACAGGAAAATCAAGAGTGTTGATTAAAATAAATGTGAGATGAGGGGGAGCTAAATATATGGAGTCATTAATTTTCATAGCTATTACATATTAATTCCTTAGTAACATTTCCCTGGACATAGAAGTTCAAGAGAATTACTCTGAACACATATGCTTTACAACAAGAGGCAACACAGATTAACAATACAATCTTAGACTCTGCATAAAACAGGCACATAGTTTGATTCTAAACTATGTATAATAATACTATTTGAAGAAACACATAGAAAACTCTCTGGCTTATGGTAATATTTCAACATATAACAACAATAATGATAAACATCAACAATGATACAAATAAGTTAACTATAGAAACACAGATGAATAGAGCAAAATGGTAACCATCATATAACTAAGGTATTGGAATAACATTGTCAAAGAAGACCAGAATCAAACATCCCTGAATTATATGATAATATGATATTAAATATTATGGACAATGTCATGATTTCCTCATCAAGAGTTGAAACTTATACATAAATCAAGAAAATTCCTCTGGAATGATGATGCTTCTGATTGATTTCATGTAGTATTTTTTTTTTAAGATTTAATTTATTGTTTGAGAGAGACAGAGAGAGACAGAGAGAAAGAGAGAGGTCCAGAGCAATCTGCATAGTTGTACATCATTAGGTTTTTTGACACAGTTTCACTACACACAGGAAACTGTGGGGCTACTTGGGCAGGACTGAACTAGGGGCCTCCATCATGGGAGTTGAGAACTTACGTTGTATCCTTGTGGTTACCAGTTGTGCCCCAGTTCAGTATATGGGTTTGCAAGGGCTGGGCCTGAGATTTGATTCCTGGACCTCAAAATTGTAAGGCAAACACTCAACCTGTTGAGCTATCCCGGCATCCCCCTTGTTTCATATAGTATTTCTTATGTAGCTAGTTAAAATGTGATTCAGCTGAAATGTTGCAGTCATTTTTGTCTTTTAAATTATTAGAATTACAGCTATAATATTCTCTAAAGCCTGGTTAGCAGTTGTAAAAGTTGCTTACTCCTTTATAGATGTAAAAATGACCCAATGATTTCCTCTTTCAAATGGTCACAAATCTGTCAAGAATTCAAACCTGAGTATACATACAATGTCTCACAACGCTTGTTAAATATTTGTTTTTATTGGTGACATATAAAATATTATTGACAATGGTAGAGACTTTTATGTTCCCATAATACCTTAGGGAAAAAAAAAACAAAAACTTTATTTTTCTAACCTATACTATCGGTGTTTTTCCTAAAAGCCATTTATATAGCATATACTTTGATGTTGCTATAACAAGTACTTCCAGAGGTCATACTAAACTATATGTTAAATCAAATAAGACCATAATTTTGAATATAATTTTATTAGAAAGAGACAGTTTCTTATTTACCAAAACAAATTTAAGGACTTGCACATTTCTTAATGTGTTGACTTTTGTTTGTATTTATCTCAACCCCATATAGGCGGGACATAATTATCTCTTGTGTTTATAGAGCTGCCTGGCATATTGTTGAATTTTATCAGACAAAATAATAATTATCCTAATATTGATCTTTGTATTACCTCTAAAATTTATGAATGACAAGAGGGCAATAGGTATACATCTTTTTTAGATAGAGTTAGGATTGGCATACACTGATGTAAATGATTTACTAGATGCAAACAAAAGATTCCAATTAACAGGAAGGTAAAAATCTTGTTCAAAATTTGATGTAAATATAAATATTAAGTATATCTGATTTTTATACATTTACATTATTGTGAAATCATAGCTTAATTTGTAATAAAACAAATAATATAGACCAAAAGAATTGTCAGAATACGTATATAAAAAAAGACCAATTTTTCAACACAGACAGATAATCTAGATGATTACTCTTTATTTCCTAAATTGTTCTGTTATTATGCATGCTGATATTTCTAATAAAAATATGGAAATGTCATCTCTTTGCCTATTTGTTTTCTTGGTTTTAATTTTCTATCTTGCATGGTTTTTTGTTCTTTTTACTTAAATAAATCCCTTCCAGCACTACAGACCGGAGTTAATTGTTCCTAATTTCAGAGTTCTATTCTGTGTTTGAATAAATATTTATGCTGTTTTAGTAGGCAGCTTCCTGCATTCTGTGCTTGTGTTAAATTAAGTTCTGAAAAATGATAGCTGAAGCCTTCTAGATGCTGATTCTTGATTACTTTTGGATCCTCTAGATATAGCAAGTGGTTTTCTGAAATATGTATTTTTGCAATGTGTGTCATTCTTGAACTGCAAACCCCTGACCAGGCCTACAGATTCTGCTATTGTCAGGATGAGCATATTGTCTACTTCTGAAGCCCCTTCTTGAACCAGGTTCCCAAAAGGATCGCTCTGTGGTGCTGTTTTGAACTTTATTACACCAGTGTATCCATATCATGTACTTACTGTTTCATCTACATTATGTCAAAGTTAGCTCCTTATGAATAATGTGATTCCTCAGAAACTGCCTTCTCTAAATAACCAGTGTAAGGGGTTTTCTCCCCCTACATCTAGTCATTACTGTCACACTATTCTTCTTATTCTCTACAGCACATTTCATGTAATTATATGATGTGTTCTTATTATATTTTTCTCTTTTTTGCTTGCTTCTGTATACTTAAAAAACAAAGCAAAACAAAAAACAAACAAACAAAAAAACAGGCTTCTTATGAACAAAGAACTTTTGGTTCCCAACACACCACTTCTGTGTTCTCCAGTATACTTATTGAATGAATGAGGCAATGAATTAATATTAAAAGGTATACTGAGTCATTAGTGTCCTTCTCATCTCTTTAAGCAAATTAAACAACAATAATCTAAAATAGCATTTGAGCCTTGGAAAATTTGCCACAATTCTGCATTATACAAATATCTGTCAATCATATGTAACTATTAAACTAAAGACAAATGTTTCTGAGATTTTTTTTACATAATTTAATTTTAATATAATTTCAAATCTAGGGCAGAAAATCAGGATTATCTTGATTTTATCATAAATGATTAATAAACCATGAAAAATGTAAAACTTGTAAACTTATGGTAACATATATAATAGTACTATGCATTAATTTTGCACTTAACAAAATGCATTTGGTACTTATTAATGTAATTCTATTAGGCAACTATAGAAAACATTATTATTGCACTAATGAACAAAATTGCACTGCTAATTATTTAAGAATAGATATTAAATCTGAATTTGTATCCTAGGTTGACTAAAATACCTTAAAATATATTTTCAAGAACTTGCATCATATCTTTCTAAGAAACAATATACATTTCACTCAGACAAATTATTCAGTCTGCATGATTTGCATTTTTATAGTCTGAGTGAAAATCTCATCCCTTAGAAACTTTGCACTGAAAATTTTAAACTAAAATGATGTTTAGGGAAGCCAGGATGGCTCAGTGTGTTAAGTGCTCACTTTGCAGCCCTAGGGACTGAGGATTGAATCCCAGCCCTGGCCCATTCAGACCCATATGCTGAAGTGGGGTGTGCTTTCCATGCAGGAGGCCCCCAGTTAAGTTCTCAGCCCTCAGTTTGGCCTCCGGCTAGAGGGGGTGTGCCTCCCATGGGGGAGGCCCCTAACCCAGTCTCTAGCCTGTGCAGCCCCTGCCTACCTGTGTGAAACAAAGGAATGTTGAAAAACTGATGATGTGCAACTATAGAGACTGCTCTGGGCCCTCCCCCTTCTCTCTGTCTCTCTCTGTCTCTTCCAGAAACAATAAAATAAAATCTAAAACAATAAAAAATAAAATGATATTAATTTTCTTCAAGGAAAATGATTGTTCCAGGTGAGGTAACATCTAGTTTTAACCTACAA
Organism: Craseonycteris thonglongyai; assembly: GCA_004027555.1. Classification (NCBI taxonomy): domain Eukaryota; kingdom Metazoa; phylum Chordata; class Mammalia; order Chiroptera; family Craseonycteridae; genus Craseonycteris; species Craseonycteris thonglongyai. Next base: position 7,260 of record PVKE010044474.1, on the reverse strand, counting down.
TTGGTGTTTATCCAGTTGTTTCAGCGATATTCCTTTCCTCATCTCTAAATGTGTTTGCTCACAGCCTTGATTTCTGCCTTATATGGTTAATGCTTCATAAAAGCTAACTATAGACTTTCTGATCCAGACACATGTTAGAGTTTAATTTTATCTTTAAAACAAAACTACCCAGGCTCCAAACTTTCAATGTTATTTCCTGCAAAAACCACTTTCTTTTTTTAGGAACTGGACATATAAACTTCTAAAAGTTTGTTCTTAAAAACTAGTTTTTCTTGAGTTTTTTATATCCAAACAAATAATGAAACAAATAAAATGTTTTGTTTGGTGAAAAATACATGTAGCTTAGAAATTCTCTCGTGCTGATTTCAGTATTTTGCTTTGTCTCTGACACGAGCTTTGTAAGGACAGCATCAATCACAATCATCTTGGTTTATAAAACTTAAGCTGAATTTTCACCCATCTCTTCAGGGTGTGCTTTTGTTTTGTTTTCTCAGAAAGCAACTTTTCTTTCTCTTTCTCCTATAATTGCAGTTTTTAGGTTGCTTTTCATACATGTTGTTTTTCCTTTGGGGATATTATCTGTTCTCTTGGCTTACATGCTAATGCTTTATACACTTACAGGTCCTGCTTTTTACCAGAGAATAAACCTCATATGTACATATAATGTATGTAATAGTATCCTAACTCAGTACACGATTTAAATAGCTTCTTCCAAAGGAAATGATTTAGGTAGAGGAGCTGTCCCAAAAGCATAATGCAAGAGGGTGACGAGCCCCATCACCTAGAGATGGCCTCCCATGGAGGATCACCATTTTCTCCTTAAGCAAATGTCACTGCTTTCAGTCATGGAGGCATAAGCTTAAGAGTGTAGATTTTATAGACTCCCTGACTTGATCAGCATAAAATTATGTGATGCAATTTCTTTTCTGCAACTTTTTGATAATCTACCCAGTCACAATTAAAGGCATTTGGACTACTTCTTGAACAGGCATTCCTTTTTTCTGTAATTTCCATTTTGATATAAAACATAACTGAACATCTCAAGTGCCCCTTGTTGTAGTAGCCATAGGCAATTTTCTGCAGCATTGCTTCCTATAAAATGTATGTGTTTTCAAATTATTAAGGTCTAGCACCTATTTTATTTAGTGAAGTGTTATGCATAATGACAGGCAACCTCTGCGCTGTTTGTGCTATGGAATATTTATTTAATGTAAGTAAATGAAGTCAAAGGTTTTTTACTTTATTCCATGTATTATTTCCAGCACATAAAAAAAAATACTAGTCATAAATAAATAATTCAAGATGTTTGTTAAATGAATGAGTGAGTAATTAATTAATGAATCATTTTTTATTTGTCACTTTTCATGTACTGATGACTCATTTCTTCTTTACAGCTAATACAACTCTTAAATTAATCTCTTTCAAAAGGTGATTATCTGGTCCTCCAAGATTGATACACTTTCTTGCCATCAAATACTTTATTTACCCAAATCTTGATCCCAATAAACCCCATATCAGCATCAGCCCTGTATATTATAACCGATTTTTATAGACCCCATCTATTACAAACTCTCATTTCAGAAACCTTTATCTGAACATATACTTTTCATGGAAGCTTTTCCTCCAAGGTCACCTACCTCATAAATAAATGAGAATTACAAGTTATGAAGATAATTTCAAAGCTCAAACTCAACTGGAGTGGCTTGTAAATGGTATTGCTTTGAATAATTTTAATATAATAAGAAACTTCCTTCAAGTAGGTGGCCTTTGAAAAGTGTTCCCTCTGCAATAATTACTGTGGTTAGTCTGTTTAACTTGAAGTGTTCTAAAAGTTGATATTTGAAAATCCTCATTGATTTAATTTGAATATTTTCTACAACCAGTGATGCTGAGCATTTTTTCATGGGCTTATTTGGCCTTAACATATCTTAATTAATTAACTGTATTTCAAAAAATTTGCCCGTTTTTTAAAATCATCATTTTATTACTGCTTTTGCAAGTTCTTTATATATTCAACATACAAGCTATAATCATATATTTAATTTGCTAATGTTGATTATAGCCTTTTTTGTTTTTCAACAGTATATTTAAAAGAATAGTCCCTATTTCAATGGAAGCAATTTTATAAATTTATTATGAGCTTCTAAAAATGTATTCATGAAATATTTGCCTAAAGTCAAAGTAGCCCAAATGATTCTCCCTATGTTTTCCTATTACAGTTCTATATATTTTTATTTAGGTCTATGATAACCTGAGTTAATGTTTATGAGGTACAAAGTATAGATTAAAGTTAATTTTTATTATGTAACTGTCTAATTTTTCTACTACCATGTGTTAAAATGACTATCATTTAATGAATTGACTTTGCAATATGTTGAAAACAGACTGACTTTACAATTATTGTTCCATTGATTTATTTGTTTATCTTGATGCTAATATTATACTGTTTTGTTGACAATAACTTCATGAGCAAGAAGTTAACAGTATACATCCGCAAATTTGTTTTTCTTTTCTTTCTTTCTTTTTTTTTTTTTTTTTTTTTTTTTTTTTTTTGCAGTAGTTAGGTTATTTTCTGACTTTGAATTGTCATGTGTTTTTTGAAAATAATCTCTCAATTTCTAATGAAGATAAAAAATAAAAAAAAATTCTGCCTGCTAGGACTATGATGAGGATAACATTCTATCTATAGATTATTTGGGTTTTTGAGGAGAATTGCCATACTAACTAAATTGGGTCTTTTTATATAGGAACATAGTATGGTATTTTGTTTTTCCAGATTTTCCTTAAATTTACTCAGTAATTTTTCTATCTTGAATATATAGATATCATATAAATTTAGTTAGGCATATCCTTAAATGTATCATAATTTTATTAGAATAAATGATTATATTTTATTCCATTTCTAATGTTTCTCACATTATATAAATGAATTTTATTTTTATAGTAATCTTGTATCCTACAAATGTGATAAACATACTCATTAGCACTATTAACACATTTTGGTAGATGCAAAAGTATTTTCTCTAGTGTATAGATCACCCATTACCCTGTGAATAAAAATAACATTACTTCTTCCTTCCTAATCTGTATGTATTCTTTTTCTTGCTTTGAGAAGTGGTATAAACAAAGAGAAGCAAGTGGCCTGGATCTCTAAGTATTTTTTGTAGATCAATTTGTAATGTTGTTAACCAGCCAGTATTATTTTCAGTTATAGGAGTCAACCTATTCCATACTTATTTAGTTGTTTGAGTTTGGCTGCCTAAACAAATATTAATAAATAAATCAGTTTTAAAGTTGACCACACTTGTTCTCTGTATTTGCAAAGATACTACAGCCACAATGTAAGACGGAGGACTGATTTGGAACCCTAAGGATAAATTTTCAGCATTTTCATGTCACTCTGTTCTTCCAACATACAAAAAAGTTATTTGTTACATTTTGGATGTTAGTAGCTTTTCCCATTATTTGGGATTTACACTAGGTCCCTGGCAAAGTCACAAAGAGGGAAGATATAAACATTTTAGACATAAGAATAAGAGAGCTAAAAGGTCAGTGTCCTACTACAGTTTGGGATAACTGTGATTTCTTATAGGCTATGTAGAAGTAAATCATGCAAGGTTTAGCAGGCATAATGTAAAGTTTAGATTGCATTCTTGTGCAGGGAGGTGATTTTGAGGGTTTTAGTTAAGGAAATTATATGATCTGATTTATGTTAAAAATTTAATTCTAGTATTTGGAGGAGAATGGATCTAGAACACTAAAAGCGAGAACAGGAAGCCCACTAATAAGATATTTTATTTTAAGAGTGCAGGCAGATCAGGATGGTGAACCAACTATAGCTACAGTGCTAAAATGGAATAAAATTAGATAAATTAATGATATATTTTAACCATGAATTCAAAGGTATTTACCAATGGATTGGATGTGGACGTGAGGGACAGTGGGAAATTATAGATAACTCTTAAATTTTGGATGAAGCGATTGGATAGCTAGTCATAACACTGATAGGAGTATAGGAAGACTGGGCATGAGTTATATTATGTACAGAAGAAAGGACAGAGGTTTGTGTTTGTAACTTGTTAGGATATAATGCTATTAGAAATTCAAGAGGGGGATTACGCATGCAAATAAATGTAAGAAACTGGAATGCCACATAGAGGATAAATCTGGAAATTGCAAGCATTGTCTGATGATATTAAGGGCAAAAATACATACAGAAGAGAGAGGGAATGAGGACTGGCTTTCATAATAAATAATAGGCCCATATAACATAATGAGGTTTCAGTGATGTAGAAACAAAACTGAAAGACATGATTCAGAAAATCCTTGAAAGGAAAATGCCATCTACACTAAGAGGCTGCTAATAGACAATGCCCAACAAGGTGGGAGGTATTCATTTCTTGGCAAAAGTTATTGAATGGATGAATTTTAGAAGGGTGAGTTCAGTAGAATGATGTAGAAATAAATCATTTTTGAATGAATGAAAGAACTGCTCCCTCACTGGTATTTGAATGTGCATTTTTTGTTATAGTTATTATGTTAAGATTTTTTAAGTTATTTTAAAAAATTACTTAAGTTGGTAGTTACCAGAAGTGAGGGGTGGCAATGAGCTGTGAAATGGGTGAAAGTGGTCAAATGGTATAAATTTCCAGTTATTAAAAATAAAAAAAAGTCCTAGAGACATAATATACAGCATCATAACTCTACTTGATAACATCGTATTGCATATTTAGAAATTGTTAAGAGAGTAGATCTTTAAAGCTCTCATCACAAGGAAAAAAATGTAACTATATTTAGAGATGGATGTTAATTAGACTTATTGTCATCATCATTTTGCAATATAGCCAAAATTGAATCAATATGTTGTAAGTACATCTGAAACTAATATAATGATGTATGTCAACTCTATCTCCATAAAATAGAAACTTCCTTAGTTTTCTAATATCATTCACTCAGTTCTTAGTACAGCCATACTTTGGTACTCAACTGCTTTGAAAATCATCAAATTTGGTACTTGATGCATTTTTACATGGATATTTTGTCCCAGTACTGTTGTTTATTTGGTAGTCAACGTGTAAGCTAGAACTTATTGGTGTCAGTTGCCTTGTGACTCACTACCCTTTCCAGCCAAAATAAGAAGGTCTCATATTAATCATGTGGTAGCCGTGCCCTGTGCACATCCCCTTGTGGTTTTATCTTAGCTTTTGTGGTAATTTTGTTTATTTTTGGTTTGGGAACACATTGAATTTATTTATATTATTTTTTATGGGAAAATTTTGTTTGGTACTTGCGTTTGTCACTACTTGTCTTGCCTCCAGAACCAATTAACAACCAGTACCAGAGTACCACTGTATCTATTTTATCCAATTATTGACATCTGGAGAATTATAATTATTGAAACCTGAAGAATCAAATATGAGATATCAAAATGATCAATATTGACAAACTCATTCATGTGTTTTTTTTTCCTGAACCAATGATTGCAAAGGGGAATAAAATGCCCATTTTGGCTTATTCAGGCTTACTTTCTTAAATTTTCCACTAATAGAAGTGTGCAAGTATAAGACTAGCTAAGCCCAATAATGAACCATCCCCACACAGGTTAAATTTCCAATTTGTATTATTTCAAAACTATATGAAAGAGATGAGATGAATTTATTCCAAATATCTACTACACAAAGCCAGGAGAGATCCAAATAAGAGATCTAAAGCGAGATAAGGAACAAGTGAATATGTTATACTGTATAATTTCAAGTATTATAATAACAAAACATGAATGAAAATATGGGATTTTGGGGGAGAGCACAATCAATAGTTGTGACAGTTAACACTGTGTAACTGATGGGAAAAGAAAACTATTTTAACACAAGAAAAAATAGAGGAGAATAACTAGATGGGGAACTAACAATAATTACATTATATTCTTTTGTGTTCTTTAACAAATCAGAACAGATGTTCCTATTGCACGTAAAAAAATCAAATATTTCAGGTTTAATTATGAAAATAATAAACTTTCAATATTACGATCAATATTTTGACATGCTTTTTTCTTGGGAACTGAATATAACATTCAAGATGAAAAGAATACATTATCATAATGATTTTTGTCATCCTATCCTCAGGATGCATCCAACTTCCTCCCACAACTACACATTGTTATTTACAGCAGCTAATAAGGCAGTCAATAAGATCAAGATTAATTTTGGGAATTACAGTTGGGGAGTAATACAAGGAATTTTGCAGCTGCCACTGTGTAGTCTTTTATATAATTATAACTTTAATTCTGTTCTATATTTCAGAACAAAAACTTTTCTGTCATTTTTTTTTTTTTGTAATTATACTAGCTAAAACCAAGTCGAGTCCTGACAATTCATGTTTTTATATTCTTACAGACTCCTTCTGGAATCTATTCTTTAGCACTAGGAAGAATGGAGTGCACTACTCCTCTGGGAGGTCTTTTTATGATTCTTTTGTTTTTAAAATAAATTATGAACAGTGTTGTCCTTATTCTTTTCATTTTAAGCTACATTTTATAAGGCTGGATAAGTGTAATTTTTTTCCAGCTGTTTCTATGGCTGCTTATTTTTTGAGCACAGGCTTCCCAGCACTGATTTCTAATTTATAAAACAGTGAGTGAGATTGTTCTTAGTATGCACATAACAAAAAGAGTCTGAATTAATTTTAGAAAGTGTAGGTACTTAAAACTATGATGATGTATGTAAGACTGTAATAATCATTAAGATAAATAAAAATAAAGTTTTGCAAATGTTTTCTTTTAATTTTCTGGATCAATCCCACCTTTAAAAATGTTATAAATAAAGATTTTAAATTTACCTATTGTCTTAAAACAACAAAAACTAAATACCCTTATATTGTACAAAGTAGATTTGTATAGTGGCAGCAGTAAGAAAAAAAATTAAAAGTAAAATGCTATTATGTAAAAATTTAGTATTCTTCAACAGATCATTGTTACATAATAGTAATAATGATGACAACGATGTTTGTAATGTTATTGGCACAAACTTCTAATATCATTAATTTGTTTCAAAATCTATTTTTGTTTGCATTAAACAGTGAAAAATTTAAATATTTGCCCATTTTATTCTCAAGAAAGAATAGTACACAATATACAAGAGGACCCTTATGGAATCACTGATAATGTAATTAAAGTCTTACTGGGGAAGCCGGGATGGCTCAGTGGGTTAAGCGCTCACTTTGCAGCGCCGGGGACCGAGGATCAAGTCCCAGCCCCGGCCCGTG
>PVKE010044473.1:0-13000 GCA_004027555.1 Craseonycteris thonglongyai | reverse complement strand
TCACCCCAGTGAGAACTGAACTGGGGGAACTCCCCAGTTCAGCATATGGGTCCACACGGGCCGGGGCAAGGATTCAATCCTCGGTCCCCGGTGCTGCAAAGTGAGCACTTAATCCACTGAGCCATCCCAGCTTCCCCAAACTTACTGATACATAATTCACATGCTATAGAATTCTCTCATTTAACAATGCAATAACTTTTAGTATGTTCAGTGTGGCACAACCATCACCACATTCTAATTTGAGAACATTTTCATCAACCCAAAAATGAACATGACCTTAGTAGTCACTGATATGGGAACTTTTTAACACTTATTTTAGAAACTGAAACTTTAAGATAATGCATTTGTGACAACATGGATGGGCATTGAGATCATCATGCTGAGTGAAGTCAGACTGAAAAAAATTAAGAACCATATGACTTCACTTATATGTGGAATATAAAACTGAAAGTAACAAAGAAACAAAAACTCATGGACACAGTCAATAGTTTAGTAGTTACCTGAGGGTAATGAGGGAGGAAGGTGGGGGAGGAGGGAGAAGGTAGCAAATATATGCTGATGGAAAGAGAACTGACTGTGGGTGGTGAGCACATAATAAAATTTATAGATGATGTAATGTAGAATTATACACCCTGGAACCTATGTAATCTTTACCAACCAATGTCACCCCAATAAATTTAACAGTAAAATAAGTAAATACCTAACTTTTCCAAATTTATAGAGCCATATTGCAATCTAAAATGTTAAAAAAATACTAATAAATTGTAGCTAACTAAAAAAATACAAAAACAAATACAATGTGTTAAGCCAGTTAAGTTTCTCTTTTTAAAATGTAGATTTATTAGTTTTTAAAACACAAAAGATTACTTTTATGTGTTTAAAATCACAGTTTGCTACCAGTGTTGGATTTACACATATGGTTCAACAAATTCAAACAAGAAAGTGCTAAATAGGGGAAGCTGGGATAGCTCAGTAGGTTAAGCGCAGCCCTGGGGAACTAGGACCCAATCATGGCCCTGGCCTTTGCGGACCCATATGCTGAACTGGGGTGTGCTTCCCATGTGGGAGGCCCCCAGTTTGGTTCTTGTCCCCCAAGTTCGGCCCCTGGCTCAAGGGGGCGTGCCTCCCATGCTGGAGGCCCCCAGCCTAGTTCCCACCCTGGGCAGCCCCCGCCCACCTATGTGGAACAGATATCACGTTGAAAAAGTGATGATGTACAACTATGGATATGAGGGCCAGCTGGCAGGTTTGACAAAGTCTCTGCCTGCTGTGAAGAACAAAGTCAAGGAACTTTGACTTCTGCCCAAGCAGTGACCTTTTAAGTTAATGAGAATGTTTTTTGCTTCTGAGTTTAACACACATGTTTTGTATAAGGAAGTAGGTGGAGACAAAGATCTTGAACATGCTGGGAAAGGGAAGACAGCCTATCTTTGCTGAGCAAAACTGTCACGTCAACACCTGAATGTGATTTATCTTGTATGCCTATATAAGTAGCTGTAAAAAATAAATTTGGGGTATTTAGCCTTCAGTTCTCTGGAGATCCTCTCAATCCCATCTGTTGTTTGTCTTTTCTCAATCCCCACTCCCTCACCAGGTATCACGGCATTCCGGCATTCCGGTGGCTGGCTCCATCATATGGAGACTGCTCTGGGCCCTCCCCCTTCTCTGTCTCTGTCAAAAACAATAAAAAATCTTAAAAAAAAGAAAAGGAAAAAAGAGGCCATGTGTGCCTAATGGGGCACAAGCTCTGTTCTCAGGTTTGCTCCGAGTCCCCCGAGCGCTGGCAGTGAACAGAGTATCCGAGTCATCAGGTACCTGAGTTATCAGGTACCTGAGTTAGGAGATTGGGCTGTAATAATTCACCATGGCTTTTGGCTTGCCAAGAAAGAACACAGTGAAAACCATTCTGTGGGGCAGTTGTTATGAAGTACAGGAACCTTGGGATCTTGCACTATTTACACAGACCTGGTACATGAATCTAGTCAAAATCAAAGTTTCTTTTCTTGGAAGAAATCAGTAGTCCAATATGCCTCAAAATATGTAAAACCAGTAAGGATGCTCTGCTCCCTTCTACAGAATCCATCAAATTTGAAAGGGAGAATGAAATGAAGTGCCTAAATAACTTGAAAAGTCAGGAAGATACAGCTAAGAAAATTCAATTTTCTCTAAGGGAAAAGAAAGCTGGTTTGAGACGACCTCTTCCACCTAAGTGACAATCATCTCATAATCAAATATGTACTCTGGCTTTCCATGTCTGAAGGGGATGAAGGGCAACCTTTCATTGTGTGAAGTTCAGTACAGAGGTACGAATGCCCACTGGTGGATGAGTGGCACTTCTGACAGATCTTCTCGGTCCCTGCTGCACACTTGTTCCATTGTATTGTATCACAAGCGACATAATGGTAAACAGATGAGGATGCAGCTGGAATTGAGTCATTCGTGCTAGTCATATTTTAAAAAAGTTTTACTAGAATATCTTCTAGGTACCTTACTTTTTATGCTACCATAAATGGCATTTTAAAATTTGTATACTGATCACAGATTAAGCAACTTTATTAAGTTATCTAATTCTAAGAAGTAAATGGTGGATTCCTTTGATTATTTTACATAGAAAGTCATATTATCTAGGAATAATAACAGTTTCATTCTTTCCCTTTCTTTCATCTGTCGTAAGTACTTTTTTTCTCATTTATTTTTATTTTTCAATTACACCTGACATACAATATTATACTGGTTTCAGATGTACAACATAATGATGAGACAGTTATATAACTTACAAAATTATGCTGTTCATTTTGCTATTTGTAAAATTGTATGAAGAGGAAATTTCTTGTCAGAGACACTGTTATTCTTTCTTCATCTATAAAATCCAAAGGAGGCACCAAAAAGGAGAGATAATTTTTTTTAATTGATACTATGAAAACTTTTGTTTGGTTAAGAAAATTTGTAGATTTCTTTTTAGTATCTCTCCAGTTCCAAATTTTCAGTGAAATATCTATTATTCTCACATGGTACTTTAAACTAGGAAGTAGGTTATTTAGGTTTGTTTTGTTTTTTTAATTTTATTGGGGTGACATTGATTGGTAACAATTAGATAGTTTTGTTCTCCAAAAAAACTGTCTTTTTCCTTCTGTCTAATTTCACATGGTCTCTCTGGGATGATGTTCCTGGAGCATGTGGAACACTCATACATATGTGAAAGTGACATGAAAATGCTCAAAAGAATTTATTAGGAGAAAAACTCTTATTTGTACAGAGTGGCTACAGATTGGGAAACTGATTAACTGGACAGGATTAAATTTGCATGAATCATTTTTCCTAGAATTTTAATTTAATTAAGCACATTTAGATCTGAATGTGATCTTTAAGTACAATTTAGTGTTAGATGATACAGTAGACATTTTAAGATCTTGTGATATCTTAACCTTATTATGAAAGGCATTGTGGCATAGTATTTAAAAGTACATGCTTTAGACTGGGCTGCCTGGTTTCTTACTTATGTTAGCACTCTAGGGCTTAGCCCAGTGCTTAACTCATTGTAGGCACTCAACATTTACTGATTATTTATTGAAAATTTCCATATGGTCCAAGGTCCATAATAGAAACTATGCATGGAAATAGTATGTATGTATATGACAATGGAGAAAAGAATAGAACAAAATGCTATCATTTATACTGGGAAGTCAATAGATTATGCCTGAAAAGGAAAAACCAAGAAGTAATAATACCAAAGTGTTATTTAGAGACATGGAGGTAAATAAAATAGGTGAAAGAACTTTAATTTGTTGCCTCTGTAGTGAAAATGGGTGGTAGGGGTACACAGACTGACTGTTTTGTTTTTTTTTAAGATTTATTTTTATTGTTTTTGACAGAGAGAGAGAGACAGAGACAGAAAGAAGGGGGAGGGCCCAGAACAGTCTCCATAGTTGTACATCATTTGTTTTTCCACATAGTTTCATTCCACAGGTGGGAGTGGGGCTGCACAGGGCAGGAACTGGGCCGGGGCCTTCACCCCGGTGAGAACTGAACTGGGGGCACTCCCCAGTTCAGCATGTGGGTCCACACGGGCTGGGGCTGGGATTTGATCCTTGGTCCCCGGGGCTGCAAAGTGAGCACTTAACCCACTGAGCCATCCCGGCTTCCCCAGAACGACTGTTTTTAAAGACAAATATTTTACCCTTTAAGATACTTTTACAACTGATAATTTAAAAAAAAGAGAGAAACAAAAGTTCCTTTGAAATGAAAAAATTTTCTCAAGGATGTACAACAAACCAGGGAGAAGAGAAGAGGAAAGAACCCAGACTTATAAACTAAAACCTAGTTTTCTTTCTTCTACTGTCTTAATATAACGCTGATAGTTAAGAAATTAAGACTTACTAATAGCAACAATGTTAGATTTATGTGAATTCAAAGTCCAACCTTTTTCAGGAACCCGAATTGTTAAGCCACCTGCTTGGTCCACCTTTGGCCTAGCTGCCTGTATGGCCTAATGAAAACGCTAACATTGGAGAATATGGTTGGGATGGGGCGAGTAGGCCCTATTCTAAAATTCCTCATCTAATTACTGGCAGCCCTAGGCTGCAGAAGGCCTTCTGGGCAGCAGGGCAATTTCCAGTAAGTGTTATTGTGTCTTGAGTTAAGAAAACATTGTTTTTGTCGGATGTCAGCTCCTAAGGGGAAGTGGGGAAGAAGGAATTGGGCCACATGTGCTTCTGTTTTTCTTCAAAATGTATTAATCAACTCCACTTTCTTTGGAGTGAACTGAACAAGGGGGTAGAAAGAGGCCAAGGGAGTAATGCTGTTGGCATACTCTTTATATCAAGCTTATCCAACTCATGGCCCATGAGCTGTGTGTGGTCCAGGACAGTTTTGGATGTGGCCCAACACAAATTCATAAACTTTCTTAAAATATGAAAAAAAAAGACCTAACTATTCCTACAACTAGACAAATATTGCAGCTTTAATGTGTTACCAGAAGGTAGACACACTCAATTTTCACATGAACAATAGTAAAAAGGAGAACACCTTTAGAAGACTGAAGAATGGCATTTCCTTACATACAAAATTTTACATAATACATGTGTCTAGTTACATGAGAAATGAAACCAATTGCATATAGCTGGTAAATGACAATTATTAATAGTATGTATGGTGCAAATGAAAAGAAACTGCTTAACAGAATAACGTGTAAAAAGCTTTTTAAAAACAGAATTTCATTAGACTTTTAATAACTATCATTAGATAAACTATTTCCATGCTGCTCCGTGTAGAGATGCAGAGACAATAAAATTACACTGTTGACACCAGCTTTCCTTGTCCAGTGGCTACAAAGCACTAATGAGTTATTTCCAATCTTAATTTACCATTTGAGAACCTAGGGCAGACCAAGAAAGAAAAAGAAATAAATATGTAGGTTATAAGTGATATGAGAAAAGCACAACCCCTGAAGCAAAGCATCAGTATCCAATTTTATGAAGCTGAATTCTTTCAAATGTCTTGTTTCTGGCTCTTCTCTCTCATATATACTGCACTTAATTTGAAGTTCAAAATGTATTACTTCAAAATAACTCAGACTCAGATCACACAGCTCCTACTAACTTTGAAACTATCACTGGTTTAAAAAGGCAGCTCCTTATTTCCATCTGGGATGAAGGTATGAGGAGGCTAAACTCATCTCCTGGAGCCCCACAGATTCTTTGGTCAATAATCATTTATCAAACATCTACTATGTCACAGACTCTTATGAAGGATGCTGGGGATAGAGAGAAAGAAGACATAATCCCTTCTCTCAATTATGTACGGGGTGAGACATACATCTAAATGAGGCAGAATGAGAGACTACGATAAGTAGTACAGCCTGGATTTAACAAGATTGATGATTTTAGAGCAAGTATCCCAAATTTTTGCTCTAGAAAACATGGTAAGACCACATACAAAAAAGCCATGTAAGTCATGGAAGAGATTAGTTCCTAAGAAAACAAAAACGTTAATAGGGAAATATAAAAATCATAATGGTATTTCTTCACTCACTAATTCATTAATTACTATACCTACTATATACCCGGTTCAAAAAATATAAAGAAGATTCTGTCCAATCTCCCAAGAAGGTTTTAGTTTAGTGAGCACAATAAACAAACTCTGATAGTGCATGCTGAGAAATGGAAAACAATAATGATAAAAACAGTTAATATCTATTGAAGATTTGCCACGTGCCAGGTGTTGTTTAAAGAATTTCAGGGGAAGCCGGGATGGCTCAGTGGGTTAAGCGCTCACTTTGCAGCCCCGGGGACCGGGGATCGAATCCGGGTCCCGGCCCGCGCGGACCCACATGCTGAACTGGGAGCTCCCCCAGTTCAGTTCTCTCTCTGTCTCTGTATCTCTCTCTCTCTCTCTCTCTCTCTCTCTCTCTGTCAAAAATAAATAAATAAATGAAAATATTAAAAAAAAAGAATTTCATATGTGTTAATTAATTTATTATTTATAACATTCTATGAAGTATATAATAAGTAGCTATTAGTTTCCCCATTTTATAGACAAGGAAACTGAAGCACAAAATTATCTACCTAGGTCAAGTGATAAGGAAAAACAGAGCCAAGGTTTGCATGTTGACAGACTCTCAAGTATGCATCCTTAACTCCAATACTACACTGTCTTAAGCAAATGCATGTCAGGATTGAGTAATCCTGGATAACCTCACAGCAAAGCTATGATGTAGGTTTTATCATCTCAATTTAGAGAAGGAAAATGGTGAAGGGCAGAGAGGATAACTAAATCATTCCAAAAGTCTTCCAGGTAAGTAGCAGAGCCAGAATACAAATATAAATCAGCTATTAATCTCTTTATATATTCAAAATGTCAGCTATAACCACACTGTAAAAGTAAACCACTATATATACAGTTCTTCCAGAGCAGCAGTATCATACTGAAAACATACCAGAGTTTTAAAACTGCTTTAGGCACATGGTACCTTGGAGAGTTCTTGCTGCAGCATCTGTGCCTGCATTATACAGTTACCACCGAAACTAGTAATTCCCGAAGACCAGCAATACACACAGTACTATGATTTGTTTTGATAAGAACAGAACCCCCACCCTCCCCAGGAAAAGACAAACAGGACATAGGATTGACATAACAGTTTTGTTGGTAATATCGTTGGATCTGCCATTATTACACTGTGTACTGCATAGTGATTTGTGAAGGAAGAATTCTGTTACTTGTGGACTTTAACTTCAAAATGATTTTATCTATTAATTCTGCCACTTAGGGAAATACATTTGTTTTCATCAGTCCCAAGAGAGAAGCATGCAAAATAACTCTCATCAGGACCACACAGAAGCCTGAGAAGTATGCAATTACCAAGAAGCTTCATTGAAATATAAGAGACTGATGACATAAATCCTGCTTCGGAGGAGAAACTAGAACAATTTTGTTTTTATTTTTTATAATTTAAGATTTATTTTATTGTTTAAGAGAAGGTGTGAGAGAGAGAGAGAGAGAGAGAGAGAGAGAGAGAGAGAGAGAGAGAGAGAGAGAATATGAATGGGGGAAGGTCCAGAGCAGTCTCCATAGTTGTATATCATTAGTTGTGACATGTTTTCATTCTACACAGGTGGATGTGGGGCCAAGCAGGGTAGGAACTGACCTGGGGCCTCCTGCATTGGAGACAAGGACCTTCGGCCACAGTTCAGTATCTGGAGTTAAAAAAAATGTTAACCATGGGAAGCTGGGATGGCTCAGTGGGTTAAGCACTCACTTTGCAGCCCCGGGGACCGAGGATCAAATCCCGGACCCAGCCTGTGCGGACCCATATACTGAACTGGGGAGTGCCCCCAGTTCAGTTCTCACCAGAGGGAGACCCTGGCGCAGATCCTGCCCTGTGCAGCCCTGTGCCCACCTGTGGAATAAAACTATGTGGAAAAACCAATGATGTGCAACTATGGAGACTGTTCTGGGCCCTCCCCCTTCTCTCTGTCTCTCTCTCTCTGTCAAAAACAATAAAAATAAATCTTAAAAAAAATTTAACCACATGTAAACTTTTCAATTAAAAAAAATCCTTATTGTCAATCAAATTTTTCTCAATCATATCTAGCCTACTTACATAAAATGCCAATGAAAGAGATACAGACTCTGAATTTAAAAAATATATTCCTATTGATTTTAGGACTAAAAGCTGATCTAAATTTTAAGTTATTATAAAATATAATTCAGTCCCTATTAGGCTGACACAACTTGATTATTTTAAGACAACACAAGAAATTAAAACACAGGTGTGCTACTTTTAAAGAGCTAAAAACTGATTTTAGCCATAATAACTTTCAGAACAATAGCAGCATCTGAAATAGTCTGTATCAAGCTTACTTTTGATCAGACTCACCAAGATACCAGGTAAAATTCCAACCTTATAACAGTTCCTATAATCAACCAAATACATTTTTTCCTGTGTGTTTCCAATGGGTTTATTGTATTGTCATCAAATCTGCTCTACAACAATAACTGTGAAGAAATTTCAACTTTCAGGATAGTCCCAGAAAGACACGAAAAAGGGAGTGGGTGGGGGAATTGTACCTTCAAATGCTTCAAATGAAAGTATTATATCTGTGTAACCCCACAATTCATTTTTTAGTATTAGTAACCTGTACACAATTCACTTCAAAACACTGATGGGAGGAAAGAATAAAGTGGGGCTTCAGTGAAAAAGTAGGGCTTCAGCTTTTATCATCAGCACTTTTAGCGTATAATGCTTCGCTTTGTCCAAAGCATCCCAAAATATACAGTCTCATTATTTAAAGTTACTGAGCATAATGGATTTTTAGTCTGATGCAGCAATTTGCATGAATTCATGTGACTGGAAATATGTTCATTTACAAAAAAACTGCTCTCCCTAGAGTAAAAGAACCACTCAAATATAAGGCTTCTTTCTCCTTTCAGTGCAGCCTTTTTATAAGTTGATGAATATAAATCTAGTTGTTTTATATAGTGGAGAGGACCTCAAGCACTTTAAGAGATGACAATCTCTCATTCTTTAAGGCAGGCTAAATTCTATTTAAAATATCTTTGACTTTATGTTTCAACACTGAAAATTTGTATATCTTGGTATGATTTGTAATATTTTTATCTGAAAAATCAATAGCAAAGCTAGTGGCTAAGAGATTAGAGATTAATGGTATACTCTTAACATAAAAGTTGACTAACTCCATCATAGGCACAGAAAGTAGAGTGGTAGTTGATAAGGTTTAGGGGAAGGGAGTTTGGCAAATTATTATTTAATGGGTAGAATTTCAGTTTTGCAAGATGAAAAGAGTTCTGGAAATGGATGGTGGCAATAGTTCACAGCAGTGTGAATGCACTTAATACTACAGAACCATAAGAATATTTGTCATGTGTATTTTACCACAATTAGGAAATACTAAATTGGCTTGTTTCCAAAACATTAAAAAAAGTTGATTGGCTCTAATGACAGTGCAATAACAGTTACAGTGCCCTGGAAGAATCTAAAACCAAGGACAATTATTATTTTAATTTCTTGTATCTGAGGACCATTAAGAACAGAACTTCCTGCTCTGCTCCTATCTAGCTAGCCTTTGTGACTTGGACATGTCATTTATACTCATGACCCCCAGTTTCCTTAGCTGTAAAATACAGAAATTAATAGTACCTATTGTCACCAGGTTCTTTTCAGTATTTACTGAGAGAATACCTGTACACATCAAATTCAATAATCCTTAAGCATTACTAGCAACCACATGAATATACAAAGTTGATTTTCCCAAACTAAAGAGAGATGTGTTTGTTCCCATTTAGGCAAAGGTGTATGAGGACAAGTAGATGTGTGTGGCTACATGCTCACACTCAGTAACAATTGCAGGTGTTCTCCCCAGTGGCTGACCAATTATGGGGTTATGTGAGCCCCTAGGTTGAATCCAGGCTTTCTCAAAAGATGCTTCTGAGTTCTGCAAGAGAATCCCCACAGAACTTCTTCAAAATGCAGAGTTCTGTGTCCTAAGACAAACCTAATGGATCCCAATTTCTGGGGGTGTGGCTTTACGTTTACATCCACACTGACTTCTAACAGACAAAATGAGAGGAATTTGAAGGTAAGGAAGGAGAGGAAAGGAAAATTGAAGGGAATCTGGCTCTGTAGTAAGCCTTGCTAATTTCTCTTCCTTTGATTAACATTACTAGCAGATGGTACATAGATCTTGACATCTATTTCCATGACTAACCAAATTCCTTGTCTAATTTTTCTTCCCTCTCCTACCACCCTCCTCCTACCAATCTCATTCCTTGATGAAAAAACATACTATAAAAATTTAGGGCTCAATCCTCTTGCTATCATACCACTTTTATAACCCATTCATTCACTTCTATTGTGGGAAAAGAATATGAAACAAATGTCATGTTCTCAGAATAAAATTGGACAAACTTAGGTATTATAATACCTATTTCTAGATCTACCTGGTTTCTCATCTGGCCACTTAAGTCTTGGTACTGCTTTTCTCTTTAGCCAAGAAACAAAAAGCCCCTTTGAAGACCCTGCCTCAGGGTAACCAAGATACCAACCTGAAATTCTGAAGACAGTAACAATAATCCTGGAGAATAGTTAACTTGGAGACCACCCTTGTCTTTCAGGAGGTATAGAATTTTCTCAAGACACAAGAAGACAAGGTTGGAAAATGTAAAAGGAAGTCTTACGCTGTCTCTAGAATGTAGCTTTTTTTTTTTTTGAGAAGTGATTATAGCTCATTTTTCCTGGCAAGTTGAACAGCCTTTTACATTTCACTTTACAAGGGAACACATTACTTCATCTGCAGTATCAGGAACTGACAAAGAGCCAGACTACTGACAATCAGCCACTAAATCCTTCTATAGCTTATACTATAACAGAAAGTTGGGTAGTTTGGAAAAAGAAACAACAGCAAAAAAACAGCCTTGAACCAAGTCCCCCACCAAGAGAAACTTACTAGAAATGTCATTGATGAAGTATCAATTGGAAAAAAATGCCATTGCCACTTTTCTTACAAGTAGAACAGAAAAAGAAATGTGCTTTCCCCCAAAATGATCACATATAAGTGATCCTAGAGAAAACTATTATCTCCAGAAGCACCCTCCTAGCAACACTAATGTTTTTCAAGTGCTCTTTCCAAACAAAGCAGTACCTGAGGCAGCAAGTGCAGTTCAATTTCCTAAAATACAACAAATTTATTTTATAAGAAATCTTCTAAGTTACAAGTGATAACCCATTTGCATTCTGCGCTTTAACCCTTTGGCTGCGTGTGATGATAATTCTCGTCAGGAGTTGCTGTTGTTGTTATGTGTATGACAAGTATGTCTCATCTTGGTTTTTCTTCGCGTTTTTTGCCTCTCCACGTATTTTATTGTAGTATAGGCACATGTGGCAATGCAGTTTCTGGTAAAACACATGCATTTCATTCACTGGATGGAGCCATGGTCACCTTTCAAATTTTTTTCGATATATATGTTGTATCCAAATGTCATAAGTGAAAATTTATTGGTTGATTTATGTTGTGAAGAAATAACACATAAGGATTTTGAAATTACATTTTCATTTATTCAACCTTTATCTTATACTTCTTTAGTATTTTTATATAAAGAAAAGTAATAATTTTTTGCGAAATATTTTATTTTTCGACTGGGCGTTTGGCATTGATATTAGTTTCCTTTGTGAAAGTAGCGTGTGCTGAATGAAGACTTTCAAGTGTGCCGGGAGTGCTTATAATTCTAGAAGGTGGTGAAATTGCTCAATTCATCTCACTGCATGTGAGAAGAAGCAGAAGTGTAATAGGGTATTTTCTGACATTGTTTTGATGGCAAAAGCTGTGAATCATCATTGGCGGTGGATCAGGTTACAAGGGACAAACTCCACCAACCCCCTGAAACCTCTTTGTGTATGGCAATAAAATACCAGCACAGTGAAAGGGTTAACGCAGGGGTAATAATATTACCAACCTCAAATGATCTGAGAGTGCTCTAGGAGAAAACTGTGTGTAAGGCAATTTACACAGCACCGAGCATTTGTTAGGGTAACTAAAAATGTTAGCTGCTGTTATTGTTGTTGTTAGTTTTAAAAAACAGTCACATGCAATTAAGGTTTTAAAACAATCTATATGAACCTTGGTAATCTGCTGAAATGGAAAACTGACTTAAAAGACCAAAATGTAGTAAGAGTTCTTTAAAACAGACATGAAACACTGGAAGGTGAGCAATGGCCTATCTATGTCCTCTATAGGACTCAGCAGTACTAATGGGCATGAGACTCAATCAAAACTACAATTTCTGCTCTACAGAAGCTGACATACCAATAAGGGGGAAAAAGACAAACACTGCCACTGCCAAATGCACAAGTGTAAGATCAGACATCATGCATCTGTGCTCCTCTCTGCCCACTTACCAGTGACCAGCAATGATTCCCTAAATGGTTATGGCCCCATTGCTACTTTCTCAGTTCCAATTCCTCCAGAGTCCCTGGTATTGTTTTCTGTAAGTACCAGGTATATGTGCTACCAACTACTGGAGCATTCCTGTACTTTTGTGCTTCCACTTAATTTTTTGAAATTGTTTATGATTGAGTTTCCTTTTAGCATCTCAGAGGAAAGTTAAGAAATAGCAGTTGATGTTAATGAACAATATCATTTTAAAAGACAACTTATCACCTTGTCAGACACAAGGCAAACAACCCTAAAGGCAGCTGTCACAAGCTAAATATACATCTGGCTGAGAAAAGATATGCCAATACAAGAACAATCTTCTTATTTGTAGCTCAGTGAGAGTCATTAACCAAGCTGCCACCCATTAGTCACAAGATATACACGCCTAATGTCAACAGAGCTAAACAGAGCCATGAATAAAAGCAGTTTTGGGAAGGAATGAAGAATTTAAAGAACTGAATATAATCCAGTGAGACAATGAGTAACATACTTCTACAAATGAACCATGCTCCACAGATGCCTTGCAAAATTCACTGTTGCAACTGACAGCATAT
>PVKE010044472.1:0-13000 GCA_004027555.1 Craseonycteris thonglongyai | reverse complement strand
GAGCATTCCCAGGGAGGGTCAGAGGCCAGCTGAGGCCAGGCTCTGTGGAGCTGATGGGAGAGGATGTATCGTGGAGTGGAAGTCCAGAGGGAGAGGGAACAGGTCTGTGCATGTGGTTTGATGAGACAGAGCTGCTTAGGAAGAGGATGCACAGAGCAAGGAAAAGACCAGAGTGCAGGAGAACACAGGGAGCTCCTCACAGGTGCAGGGGCAGGCTGGCCAAGACCAAGGATGAGAGCACAGGCAGAGTCTCAGCTTCAAGTTTCCCTACTGAGGACAACTGCAATTGTTCTGAGACTGCTTTGAGTAGAAGGGTCTGGTCATGTCCCAACTGTTGAAATTGGCAGATTTTTCCTAAGGTTTCCAAACTGTGAGGGTGAAAGGGTACCAAGAAGAAATCCTAAACTTCATGTGTATAGGGGTAAAGTTCACTAGCTTTCTGCAATTTTTTCTTGAGATGTACTCAGCTGCCTCCATAAGTAGCATGTTACATATGCAGACACCCAACCCTACCCTGAGAGAGCCTGATTCAGTGGGAATCTGTATTTTTAAGAAGCATCCCAGATAATTCTAATGCTTTAAGAAACACAGCTTCAGTGAGTAAAAGAACTCAGATCTCTGGAAGGAGCCAGCCTGAACAGGTCATGCTTCTAAAAGCAATTATGTATATATATATGAGAGGTTGTTTTCTGGTTTCTGATGGCACATCCAAAAAACAGGGAAAGGCAATGGCATTAGAGAGGACTTGATGGACTCTATCTGCTAATACCAACAAGAGGCAGGAATAGGGAGGAATGCCACAGGCATCTAGGAAGCTCAAGGAAAGGCATTAGCTTGGACAAAGCATAGGAGGAGCTGGGGACTGAACAAAGGGTTCTAATTCAGAGGACATCACCAATTGAGATTCAGAGCATACCATGCTGAAGCACAGACATACCTGCCTCTCCCTGATGAATGAGGATCTCAAGTGATACTTGACAGGCCAGGCAGATGGCAGATCTAATCTGTATTTATACTGTTTTGTGAACCTTGTTAAATTTCACCCCTACTCCCACTACTCCCATGGTCTTATATGACTGTCCACTGAATGTTTATTTTCTCAGGTGCTAGATGAGGGTTCAATGTCTATTAAATTATGATACTGGCGCTCAAGGAATCTCTGGCACCAGGACAGAGAAGCAGTGAGAGCTTATTTTTCACAAGTCACAAAAATAAAAATACCAGCATGAATCCAAGGCACTGTTTCATGTACCAATAATTCAGTTCCTCAGAAAAAGCTGAGGATGGAGGCTAGAACAGGAAATTAGTGCTTGTTTTAACTTGCTTTGGAGCTGCCCTGCAAAAGCAGTCATCTTCTCTGTCCTTTTCTTTCCATGCTAGAAACAACCACATTCAAGGTGCAGCATGAAGCATCTGTCCCGTTCTGGCTTCTTACTGAGATACTGGTTAGGCTTTTCCATACTGCACCTTGCTGCCTTGAGACAAAAAGCATTTTTCCAGGCGCTAAGCTGTTATTTAGGGTTGCTACTGGGAACTGAGTGTACTTCAACAGATTCTCCAGCCCACCCAGAAATATAGGTCTGACCCTTAAGGGTAGTAAATCAGAAAGTCAGATCCAAGGAAGGCTGACACTCCCTGCCCAGTTATTTGTAAACCCCAGAGGCTGCTTCTGCATATGAAATCACTTACGTAACTTCTCTTTGCAAGGTCCCCCTCTATAACCTCAAACAGCTTCCACACCCATCCCACCACATTTCATCAGTACAATGACACATGTGCTGCTCCACTCAGCTGTGAATTTGCCAACAGTCTAAGGATGTGGACATTGAGTAAATAAACACAGAAAAATGAAATTGGCTTTTGTGCAACCAGCTTTCAGGAGTTACATTTTGTTCCTTTTGGTTTAAAATCTCAGTGCAATGGGACAAGAAATTTGCCTAAACTATATAGCAAAGCTGATTAGGAATTTGCATCACTAGAAATAGCATTATGTCACTTTGGGATAACATATTTTTAAGTTATACTGCAGCTTCCCTGTAAGGGTATAAATATGAATATAAATCTAGAACAGTCCTACTAGTTTCTAAATACTGGATGTATAAATAAGTTTATAAAAACATATATTAAAACTTTTAAATAAATTAGGAGATGCTGGGATAGCTCAGTGGTTGAGTACTTGCCTTGCAATCATGAAGTCCAGGGTTCAATTCCTGGCCCCATCCTGTGCAAACCCATATGCTGAACTGCCGCTCAATCAGTAACTACCAGGATGGCAGTGAAGGTTCTTCCCCCCACTCCCCCTTCCCCCCGCCCCCGCCAATGAGGGAGACCCTCTGTGTGGTTCTCGCCCCATGTATCCACACATCAACCTGCGCGGAATGAAACCATGGCACAGCAAATGATGTACAACTATGGAGACTGCTCTGGGCCCTCCCTCTTTCTCTCTCTCTCTCTCTCTCCTCCCTCCCCCACTCAAACAACAAAATCAATCTTAAACAAAATAAACTTTTAAAGAAATTCTAAAAATTATTAATGACCATCTACTCTTTAAAAAGTGGGAACTAACTAATGGTAATTTGCTTCAAAGCACTGGCCTATTAAATATGACATTAAGTATTCATCTATTTAAAAAGCTGCAGATGTCAATGAAAGAACAAAGCTATCAAATGCTATGAGCATTTCATTAAGAAAACAGCCTCAAACACTGATGGCAGTTTTTGATATTGTTTTTGTTGTTACCAAATGCCAAAAAAGGGTGGTTAAATAGCAATATGTTACCCTGAATTGACATTTTTCCTTTTCTACATTTCTACTAGCTTAGTCATTGCAAATAAAACCTTTATATAACTTAATTATCATCAACTTCAATGAAAAATTGTGACATTGATACTGCAATTAACTTGATTACCATGGCCAAGTTAAGAGAGAACTAGAATGGATAATCAACATATCTAGCAATTTAAAAGGGTAATTTTTGCAATTTCTTTTCATCTTTTCTACTGCTAAGTGTTTCAGGTAGGAATGCTTTTGATTGCATGTAACAGAACATACAAATAAGAGCAGTATAAAAAACAGGATGTGGGGAAGCCGGGATGGCTCAGTGGGTTAAGCGCTCACTTTGCAGCCCCAGGGACCGAGGATCGAATCCTGGCCCTGGACCGTGAGGACCCATATGCTGAACTGGGGAGTGTCCCCAGATTGGTTCTCACTGGGGTGAGACCCCGGCCCAGTTCCTGCCCTGTGCAGCCCTGCGCCCACCTGTGGAATGAAACTATGTGGAAAAACCTACGATGTACAACTATGGAAACTGTTCGGGGCCCTCCCCCTTCTCTCTGTCTCTGTATCTCTGTATCTCTCTCTCTCTCTCTCTCTCTCTGTCAAAAACAATAAAAATAAATCTTAAAACAAAACAAAACAGGATGTTACATTATTTTATACACCAATAATAACTTATCAGAAAAAAATTTTTTTAAATAATCCCATTGACAATTGCATAAAAAAAAATACAATACTTTGGAATAAATTTAATCAAGGAAGTAAAATACCTGTACTCAGAAAATTATAAGACATTAATACACAAAATTAAAGATGATACAAATAAATGGAAACATATACCATGCTCATGGATAGAACAGATTAATATAGTAATAGTTAAAATGTCTATACTACCCAAAGCAATCCATAGATTTAATTCAATCCTTATCAAAATACCAATAAATTTTTCACAGAAATAGAACAAATAATTCTAAAATTTATATTTAACCATAAAAGACCCTGAAATGCCATGGCAATCGTGAAAAAGAATACACTGGAGGTATCATGCCAATGTGATATCAAATTATACTACAAGGCTATAGTAATCAAAACTGCATGGTATTGGCATAAAAACAGACACATAGATCAATGGAGTAAAATACAGAGCCCAGAAATAAATCAATGTTTGTATGGTCAGCTAATCTATGACAAAGCAAGCAAGAATATACAGTGTGTTAAGACAGTCTATTCAATAAATGATGCTAAGAAAACTGGGCAGGTACAAAAATCTGAGCTGGATCACATTCTTATACCACATATAAGAATAAATTCAAAATTGATTAAAGACTTACATGTTAGACCCAAAACCATAAAATTCCTGGAAAAAAATATAGTAAGTAAACTCTCAGACATTACCATTAGTAATATTTTTACTGATAAATCTCCTGGGGCAAGGGAAACAAAAGAAAAAAAATAAACAAATGGGACCACACCAAGCTAAAAAGTTTTTTCATAGAAAAGGAAACCATCAACAAAACAAAAAGGCATCCTACAGGATGAGAGGAGATATTCACCAATGATACATCTGATAAGAGGTTAATATTTAAAATTTGTAAAAAAAAAATAAAAAAGAAAACAACAGCAAAAACCTCATACAATTAAACACCCTCCCCCAAAAAAATCTAATTAAAAAAATGGGAAAAGGGCTTGAATAAACATAGAGATGGTCAATAAACATATGAAAAAACGCTCAACATCACTAATCATCAGAGATGTGTAAATTAAAACTACAATGAGATATCGCCTCCTTCCTGTCAGAATGGCTCATCAATAAATCGACCAACAGGGGAAGCCAGGATGGCTCAGGGGGTTAAGCGCTTGCTTTGCAGCCCCAGGGTCCAAGGGTCAAGCCCTGGTCCCTGCCCAGGCCCGTGGGAACATATAAGCTGAATAGGGGTGTGTCCCCAGTTCCTTCTCACCAGGGTGAGCTTCCCATGTGGGAGGCCCCGGTTCAGCCCCCAGCTCACAGGGGTGTGCCTCCCATGCAGGAGGCCCCAAGCCCAGTTCCTGCCTTGCGTGACTGAAGCCCACCTGTGTGCAATGAAACCATATCGAAAACTGATAATGTACAACTAAGGAAACCACTCTGGGCCTTCCTCCTTCTGTCTGTCTCCGACTCTTTCTCTGTCAAAAACAATAAAATAAATCTTTAAAAACTAAATAAATAATTAAATTGACAAACAAAAAGTGTTGGAGAGAATGTAGAGAAAAGGGAAATTTTGTGCACCATTGTTGGTGGGGTTGCAAATTGGTGCAGCCTCTATAGAAAAGAACATGAAGGTTCTTCAAAAAATTAAAAATAGAACTACCTTATGACCCAGTAATTCCACTCCGGGATATTTAATACTAAGAAATTCAAAACACTAATTTGAAAAAATATATGTACCCCTATGTTTACTGCAGCACTATTCACAATAGTCAAGATTCCGAAACAACCAAAATGTCCATCAGTAGACAGTTGGATAAAGAAATTGTGATAATTTATAGAATGAAATATTACTCTGCCATAAAAAAAAGAATTAAATTTTACCATTTGCAATAATATGGATCAATGTAGAAGGTATTAGGCTAGGTGAAATAATTCAGACTGAGAAAGACAAATACTGCATAATCTCATTTACATGTAAAATCTAAAGAACAAAAAAATAAAATAAATGAACAAACAAAAGGGAAATAGACTCATAAATACAGAGAACAAACTAATGGTTGCTCCATGGGAGATAGTTTGGGGGCAGGGTAAGAAAGGTGAAGGGATTAGGAACTGCAAATTGGTAGTCACAAAATAGTCACAGCAATGCAAAATATCATACGGGGAATATAATCAATAATGCTGTAAAAGTTACATATGGTATCAAGTGGGTACTTGACTTATTGGGGTGATTACTTCATAAATTATATAAATGCCTAACCACTGTGCTATACACCTGAAATTAATATAAAATCATACTGAATTCCAACTATAATTTTAAAATGTACAAGTAGGCACGAGATGTAAAGTACAGCATAGGAACATAGTCAGTGGTATTGTAATATCTGTGTATGGTGTCAGATGGGTAGTAGTTGGGGTTTTCACTTTGTGAGATGTGTACATGTTTAATCATTATGTTGCTTTCTACACCCGAAATGAATAATAAAATAATAAATAAATAAAAACAGGGTGTTCTAATTTTCTATTGCTGCATAACAAACCACCCCAAGATTTGGTGGCTTAAAATGACATTTATTTTGCTCATGAACTTGCAGTTTTGGAGGCTCTGGGACCCTTGGCATCAGCTAGGGCAGCTGGAAGACTGTGGGCTGGAGTCATAAAGGCTAGCTCACTCACATGTTTGTTAGCTCTTGATGGGAAAACTGAGAGTTGGGGTCTGGTACAACTGGGGCTCCCTCAGGCATCTCTATCTTTATGTGGTTTCTTACATGGTTTCTACATCATGGCAGTTTCAGTGTATTACTTTTGATATGTCAACTGAAGGCTCCCAAGTCGCATGTGCAAGAGAGGGATAACAAGGCAGAAACTGTCACCTTTTGTCATCTAGTCTGGGGAGTCATGCAGTAACACTTTTACTACATTCTATTTGTTAGAAGCAAGTCTCTAAGGCCGGTCTATATTCATCTTTTGATGAGAGGAGTGTCAAAGAATTTGTAGCCTTATCTTAAAGCCACCACATAAGGATCTGTTTTCACATATAATATCTAGAGCAAGTTTGTCCAACCCACAGACCACAGGCTGTATATGGCCCAGGACAGCTTTGAATGCAGCCCAACATAAATTTATAAACTTTCTTAAAACGTTAAGAGGTTTTTGTTTTGTTTTTTTGACTTTTTCTTCTTTTTTTTTTTTTAATGTCATCAGCTATCTTTAGTGTTAGAGTATTTTATGTGTGGTCGAAGACAATTTTTTCTCCAATGTGTCCCAGGGAAGACAAAAGATTGGACACCCTGTTCTTGAGGGAAGCAGTTACGTATCACGTGGAGCTCCATGATATAATAAAAACCAAAGTTCCTTCTATAATTTGGCTCTACCATTTATAGTACATTGATTTATGGTCTCATAGTCTCAAGATGACTGCCTTAGACCCAGACATTGTAACCATGTTCAAGGCCAAAAAGGGGGGAAGGAGTCGTGCCAGCAGCTTCTGGTCTCTTTTATCAAGAAATAAAAGGCCCTTCCCAAAACCCTGTTCCGCAGATTTCCACTTATGCTTCATTGGTCAGAACTCTGTCAGAGGCTGCCCCATGTTTCGGGGGAAGTTAAAATAGTGACTATTTAGCTTCTCTATTGTAGAGGTAGGCGAGGGTGAAGAGATGTGGAAACAGGCATTGAGTCGGCCAGGCTTCTGCCCTAATAAGCCTCCATATAGACCCATAAAAATCACAAGAAGCTTCAAAGAGCTTCTTCTCCTTCACCCAAGGTTAACAATGAAATTATTTAAATATGGTCAATAGAGGAAAAATAAATCCGCTAATGAATGAAATAATTTTCATCTATACATTTGCAAACAGGATCAAAAGCTAGATGTTGAATCAAATGAATCATTTACACAGTTTAAACAGGAAGCAGAACTGGGTTACCATGGAAGCATTTATCAACATGATAGGGAGGACAAAGAAGAGGGGAAACCACTGGCTTCTAATAGCTGCCTTGCAGATTACTTTAGGATCAGAGGCCCAAGGCCTAAAAATAATTTGGGGGCAAAGCAAAAAAGAACTATTAACTTGAAACCGTAAACCAAATTTTATACCTTACTTTATGAGAAAAAATTTTTTTAGGCTTCTGTTATTCGCAAGTAAATGGAAATATGAAAAGTACTATGAGTTGATAAAATTTATATAACCCATATGCAGCAATTATTCAAATTTAAGCTTTAAAGTTTTATAACATTTAGCTAAAGAAAAAAATCAAAACTTTTTCTTTCATCCCTATAAATACAGAGCCCCACCCCCACCCCCAGCCCTGATCTATTGCCTCATGCTACAGCCTCACACAGGAGTAAAGAAATCACAGTTGGAGAAGCTGGGATGGCTCAGCCAGTTAAGCACTCACTTTGCAGCTCCAGAGATCGAGGATTGAATCCCAGCCCTGGCCCATGCAGTCCCATATGCTGAACTGGGATGTGCTTCCCATGTGGGAAGCCCCCAGTTCATTCTTACCCCTCAGTTTGGCCACCAGCTCAAGAGTGTGTGTCTCCCATGCAGGAGGCCCCCAGCCCAGTTCCCACCCTGTGTGGCCCCTGCCCACTTGTATGGAATGAAACCATGTTGAAAACTGATGATGTACAGCTACGGAGACTGCTCTGGGCCCTCCTCCTTCTCTCTGTCTCTCTCTCTGTCTCTGTCAAAAAAAATAAAATAAATCTTTAAAAAAAGAAAAAGAAAGAAAGAAATCACTGTGTACCAGGTATTTTTTTGGACCTTTTATTCATACATGCATTAGTACATGACCAAAACAACAGTTAAGACTGAAAAATGACACCACTGGATTTACTGACTCTGATGATGTTGAGAGCCCTTTCCCCGGTAAATTAACAGATGTTCATGAAAGCACATGTGCTTATGGGAGAGAGCCGAATATAAAGAAAGAAGGTGCCCACAGCAAGAATTCCAGTAAACCCCAGGCTATACCTTGCAATGAGTGTAAGAGACAAATGAGTGGTTAATTTTCAGAGAGAAAAAAAAAAAAAATGAATTGGGACTGGGAAACCTTTCTCTTTATAATGAAAGAATTCTGATATAAGGAAATGAAATAATTTACCCCAAGTGACATAGCACATATTTAACAGAAAAAAGCCCAGGTATTTGCAAGCATTCCCATTTATAGTTAATTTGGAATAGAAATTTATGCAGGTCTTTATTCTAAACAATGACTAACTTGAACTAATGTGAAATAGACACTTCTTAAACAAAATTATAAAACATACATTATTATTATGGGAGTTACCAATCTTTTTATCATTTATAAATTAATACTCTTTCTTCAATGTTTCTAATATCTACAAAATTTAATTAAGAAGCAAATGATAGGCTTATAGAGATCATGACTCTACATATTTCTTATTCATGTTTCAAATTATAATTATATCATGAAGATTTGTGGTCCTCACAGAGTACAACAAAATTTGAACTTTTCCTTATTAAATGTGTACCAATTTAGAGACTTATTATAAGATGCTTCAGATACTCCTAAGCCACATAGCAAAATTCTCAAGTATAGAAACTGTCAAAAGCTTATTTTCCAACCCTCAAAAGCAACAGGCCCATTGTAAGTATTGAATTTATACTAACAAAGTTGCATGAATAGTCAATGTCTCTCGTCTATATTCTTCACGTATGAAAATATTTTTGAGATCTAAGTTTCCCACACTATTTCTAACTAGAAATTCCCATTGGGTTTTGAATTAAAAGATTTATTAGCTATTAGTCAACTAGGTGACAAGATTAATAGTCCCAATTAAACAATAATTTGCTTTTTATTTTGCAAAGACAAACACAGTTGTAAAACAGCAGCTGGCCATCCCTAGAGCATCTGTCTAAGACAACACACAAGCTGGTAATAATTTGGTACATGAGCTGGTTGTACCTGCCACAGTCCCTTTCCACTGCTACTTTTGCCATAAATTAAATTTATTAGCAAATACTTCTCTTTCCTACACCATGTGCAACTTCCTCAGTACTAGTAGTTTTTGGATGTGTGTGGGACACACACACACACACACACTAAGTTTAGATCAACAAGCATTTATTGTGTCCACTACCAGGTACCATGCTGGTGGTATAGATAAAGTGGCTAACGGTACAGCCTCATGAATCAGGCTGTCTAAATTAGCACCCCACCTCATCATTTACTAGCTATATAACCTCAAGCAAGTTTCTCTAGATTTCTAAGTCCTAATTTCTTTATCTGCAAAATGAGGATATTAATAATACCTATTTCATGGAATTTTGTGGATATTAACTAAAATAATTAATATACAGAGCTTGGCACCTAATGAGTGAAATAAACTCTTCTGTCATCATCATCATCATCATCAACATCATCATCATCATCACAGTAATAATCACAGCATGGTCTCTCAGTCTTTATTATGGAGAAAATTGGGAGTAAGACATATAAACAGAATATTCCCAATTTTTGTGTTGTAATAATTGGAGTTCAGAAGATAGGCACTTAGCTCAACCTGGAAATCAAGGAATGTCCCTGAGCTTTGAAAGATGAGTTGGTCTAGCCAGATGAAGAAAGATGTGAAGAGCTTAAGCAAAATCACAGGGAGTATGAGGTCTGACAATTAAATTCACAAACTTGCCACCATGCACTTACATTGGCAGCACTGTACAAACTCGGTAAGGTTTTATAACCTTGGTATATCGGTGTTCCACCATAGCTGTGTTCATGTCAATGTGTGGTGGTATCTTGCTGAGTGGCATTCATTATTGTTGCTTGTTTCTGTGTGTTGTCATGAGAATGTCACAGCTTGAGTTAGAGCAACAAATAAACATTAAATCTCTTGTTAAACTTGGCAAGAGTGAAAGTGAAATCAGAGACACGTTGGCTCAAGTTGAGGAGAATGTCATGAAGAAAACAACAGTGTACAAATGGATTAAACATTTTTCTGAGGGGAGAGAAAGTGTCACTGACAGAGTGGTCAGGGTGGCCAGTAACAAACAGAACTGACAGAAACACTGCAAAAATTTGTTAAATTGTACATCAAAATCATTTTCTGACTGTGAGAAGCAGAGCAGACCAAGTAAATATCGTTAGAGAAGTAGAAAAATTTTAACTAAATTCTTGGCATGAGAAAGGTGTGTACAGAAATGGTTTCAAATGAGCTCACTGATGAACAAAATCAGAGTTGAAGTTTGCCAAGACCTTTTGGAGAGGCAAGACAATGATTTGGGCTTTGTTATCAGTGGTGATGAAATATGGTTGTACCAATACAACTCTGAAACAAAGCGTCAAATTGCACAATGGAAGTCAACCAATTCTCCATGACCAAAAATGTTCTTTCTACCCATCCAAATCAAGAGCCAAAATGATGTTGCTAACCTTTTTTAACATCAGAGGGACTATTCATAATGAATTTATACCAGCCACAGAGTCAACCAAGTTGACTATTTGGAAGTGCTAAAAAGGCTGATTGAAAAAGTTAGACAAAAATGACCTGAACTTTTCGCCAACAACTCATGGCTCTTGCATCACATGGCACTATCTGTGAGAGTTTTTAGCCAGTAAACAAATCACTATATTGAAACACCCTCCCTACTCACCTGATCTGGCTCTCAATGACTTTTTTCTTTACCCAAAGATTAAAAAAATATTGAAAGGAAGATATTTTGATTGCATTCAGGACATCAAGGGTAGTATGATGATGGCTCTGATGGCCATGTCAAAAAAAGAGTTCCAAAATTGTTTTGAAGGGTGCAGTGAGCACTGGCTTCGGTGCAGAGTTTCCCAAGTGGATACTTTGAAGTTGCATGTAGTGATCTTCAAGAATAAGTTATGTATTAATATTATAGCACTTTTTCTAGAATGAGTTCACAAACTTGATTGTCTAACCTTATATACTATGTTCAAGAACTGGATATAGGGGAAACTGGGATGGCTCAACGGGTTAAGCACTCGCTTTGCAGCCTTGGAGCCTAAGGATCGAATCCAGGCCTCAACCCACATGGACCCATATGCTGAACAGGGGTGTGCTCCCAGTTCAGTTCTTGCCAGGACTTATGTGGGAAGCTCCCGGCCCAGTTCCTGCTCTGTGCAGCCCTGCGCCCACCTGTGGAGCAAAACTATATGGAAAACTAATGCTGTCAACTATGGAGACTGCTCTGGGCCCTCCCCCTTCTCTCTGTCTCTCTGTCTCTCATTCTCTGTGTCAAAAAACAATAAAAATAAATCTTAAAAAAAAAACAACTGAATGTAGTTTGCTATTATTAGGCATAAAGTTCAAAGTGAGGAGTGGTCCAAATTGAGGCTGATATGGAAGATGAGGACCAGGTCATGAGAAGACTTACGTATTACGTGAAGATGATTAAATTTTTTATGTAGACCAAATTTCCTAAGGCAAGTTATATAAAGTACTAGTATTCATACAGGTATTTCATGACACGTTCTTGGTGTTCCTCAAAATAATAGCTTCACAGTGATTTAGGTCTGGAAATAGCCTCATTTTTACCCTTGCTTAGTGATTCACAATGCATACATTAGCGTATTGAAGGTTCCAAAAAATTCTGCTACAACAGGGCCTCTTTATCTCACGTTAGCCCAATATTTTTTTAATTGCTTTTACTGCAGGATAGCACTCTTTAAAGACTGCTTGGAGAGGTTTTGCCAGGTTTTAATCAAAGTAATTGAACTGGACATTTGCTTAGTAAAATTACTTTAGCTATAGACATGGATTTTAAAGGAACATGCCTAGTGAGTATGACTGAGATGATGATGATCCAGGATAGAGATGGAAAGATTCAAGGAATAGTTAAGGGGCAAAATCTGTAAGTTTCACTGATAGAGTAGAAAGAAGGAGATGGCTGTCTAGAATGATAACTAAAGTTCTGGCTTCAGCCAAAAGAATAGTAGTGCCATTCACTTCAAAAGGAATACAGAAAAACATGACGCATGGGGAAGGAACGAGGTGAGGACAAGATAAAGAACTTACCATGATAAGCTTGAAATGCCCATGAGACTCCAAGTGAAATTATAGGTAGCAGTTAAGTCAATAAACCATTATTCAGTTTTAATCTAAACTAGAGTCATCTAACAAATAATTCTTTGATCTTCCTACTCAAGATTGCAAAGTTAATTTATGATTTCATAATGCATTATGTTAATGTTAACAGCAAATTTACTACTAAAATTAGTTTTGGGCTATATTCAGAAATTCAGAGTTTTCTTAATGCATTTCCAAATTAAAATCTGCAAATTTATATATGCAGACAGGTGAATCTCAAATTACACAAGGTAAATTACTTAAATTCTCACTTAAAAAGTAAATCTGGGGGAAGCCAGGATGGCTCAGTGGGTTAAGTGCTCACTTTGCAGCCCCGGGGACCGAGGATCGAATCCCGGCCCCAGCCCATGCGGACCCATAGGCTGAAATGGGGAGCACTCCCAGTTCAGTTCTCAACAGGGTGAGACCCCGGCCCAGTTTATGCCCTGTGCAGCCCCGCCCACCTGTGGAATAAAACTATGTGGAAA
>PVKE010044471.1:0-13004 GCA_004027555.1 Craseonycteris thonglongyai | reverse complement strand
AAAAAAAAAAAATTGTTTATGCTCTTCTAGACATAAAAATAATCGATACCTCTATCTCACTTGATAGGTTGGCACGTGAGTCGAGCGAGTATACTCTTATTTCATAAACTTTGGCACTCAATTGCCAAAAGGTTCACCACCCCTGGTCTAGGGGCACTGACCACTCTGCCCAGTCAAAAATCCACACAAAATTTAAGTTGGCTTTCTGCATATGCAGGTGGCCAACTGTTAGTTGACCCTTGAACAATTCATGTTGTAGCTTTGTGCGTCAAGTGAAAACAATATGAGTATATGTGGACACATACAGTTCTAACCCATGTTGTTCAGATATCAACAGTACATACACGATAACTATCTCTAAAAGCAACCTGAGGACTTGTGGAATACATCCTCTATGACTGAGGATATAAAGAAAAACCATGGACAGAAGGGGCAAAGACATGGTCTGGTTAGGACCCACACCTATTCCTTTTGAGAAATAAAGGGTCTGAAAGCCATATCGAACTTCCTAGTGCAGGGCTCTAGCATTAGCACTGGGAATAAGAACCTATATTTGGGCTGGTTTTGAGGATTAGCAAAACTTATACCTAGAGGAGCCAGGATCTGTGGGAAACCGAGTCTCCATTCTTAAAAGTCCCATGCACAAATGCACTCACTCTGAGTTTTAGTGCAGATGCAGCAATTTGAAAAACAACTGGATCATACACAAAGCAGATATACTGACTGATTTTGTTTGGAGTATGTGCCAGAGGAGCAGGGATCTGTTGGAATTTTTCTCTGGAGATGGAAGTGCTAGCAGACAACACTTTCTCTTGCTTTAGTTTGATTTGTTGTTCTTTCATTTAGCCAACTCCATACTGGTGCATGTCAGTTCTGGCACTCACCATTAACATACAAACAGTTCGTCCCACTCTGGCATTCTTTTGAGGTCCTGCTCAGCCCAGCCTGCCCATACTGACCAGCACACACCAAAGCCTCTCCAAGGCAGTGTCCTTTCTCCTAGTACCCAATGGGTAACCAAGGCAGTGCTCTGCCCCACCAGCACCTGGCAGAATGGTGGCCCTGAAGACCCTTTAAAGTAGCATCCCAATCCTGCTCTCAAATACCAGCAAGCTCAGAGCAGTAGAGTTTGGCATCACAGACACCCACACTAGAGGCCTGAACAGCATACCAGCATGCTCACAGCCATCATGGTAGGGCCTTGCTGTCAGCCAGGCTGGATGGTCAGCCCATCCCATCAGTAAGCTCACAGAAGTTGTGCCTGAGGCTCACAGCCAGCCATGTCAGGGGCAAGCCACACAGTTCAATGTGGGAACAGCCAGGCCTCCCAGTCTGCCAGCAGAAGCAAGCCCTGTCCATCAGTGTGCCCCCAACAGTTGTGGAATAACCACAACAGGAAGATGCCTGCAGCCCACACAGGAGATACCATTGGAGCACATGGCTCTGGTGACCAGGGGGAATTGTACCACTGGACCCCACTGGGTACATAAGGCCACACTTTCAATACTATGACCTGTAGGTGATCTACCTAATATATAGAAACAAACACTGACTTACACAAATGAAGAGATAAGGAATACCAGTATGTTTAAATAAAATAACAAGGCAAAACCCTAGAAAGAGAATGAAACAAAATGGACATAAGCAATCTGCCAGATAAACAGTTTAAAGTAATGATTATAAGGACATTCACCGAACTCAATAGAAATATGAATGAACACAGACAGAACTTCAACAAAGAGATGGGGAATATAAAACATAATCTATCAAAATGGAAGAATAGCTGAAATTAAAAAAATATACTTGAGAGAATGAACAGCAGATTAGAGGAAGAAGATGGATCAACAATAGAGAACACAGGGTAGAGGAAGTCTCCAAATTAGAATGGCAAAAAAAAAAAAAAAAGAACAAGAATAATCAGGAGAGTATAAGGGACTTTTGGGACAACACCAAGCATACTAACATTCACATTATAGAAACTGCAGAAGAAGAAAGAGAGACAGAAAACCTATTTAAAGAAATAATAGCTGAAAAATTTCCTAACCTGATGAAGCAGACATCCGAGTCCAGGAAGGACAGAGAGTCATAAGCAAGATGAAAAAAGAGAGAGGATCCATACCAAAGAGATCCATGCCAAGACACGTAATTATTAAAATGGCAAAAGTTAAAGACAAAAAGAAAATCTTAAGAGCAGCAAGAGAAAAACAATTAGTTAACATATAAGGAAACACACATAAGATTACTACTTTTTTTTTTTTTTAGCAGGCAGTTTGCAGGTCAGAGAGAGTGGCATATTCAAAGTAATACAATATATGAAGGGGAAAAGACCACACCAAGAATATACTACTTAGCAAAGTTAACATTTAGAATTGAAGGAGTGACAAGGATTTTTCCAGACAAGCAAAAGCTAAAACAGTTCATCTCTACTAAACCAGAATTATAAGAAATGTTAAGAGGCTTCTTTAAGCAGGCAAAACAAAACAAAAAAATAGATATAAAAAATATATAAGAAAGAAAGATTCTTACTAGTAAGGCAAAGTATAGTAAAGGATAAGGAAATTAACCACTTAATAAAGCTAATAAACAGATTAAAAGGCAAAAGTTGTAAAATAATGTTTATCAACAATAATTAGCTCTGGGAAAGACATATACACACAGAGACATATAACATCCAAACATTAAATGTGGAGGCAGAGAAGATACATAGTGTTTCAGAATGTCCAAACTTAAGCAAATATCAACTTAAATTGTTATATACATAGTTTGTTATATAGAAATCTCATGTTACCCACAGACCAGAAACCTACAATAGATACATAAAAAATAAAGAGAAAGGAATCTAAAAATAACACTAACAAAACAAAACAAACAACAACAACAACAACAAAACCGTCATAAAATTACAAGGAAAGAAAGCAAGAGAAGAAATTTTGAAGCATAAAAAAAACTATAAAAAACAACCAGAACTCAATAAAATGGCAACAAGGACATATCTATCAATAATTACTTTAAATATAAATGGACTAAATGCTCTAATCAGAAGACAGGGTGGCTGAATGGATACAAAAACAAGACCCATACATATGCTGCCTACGAAAGACACTTTAGATCTAAAGACACAGAGATTCAAAGTGAAGGGAAAGAAAATAGATATCATGGCAAGGGAAATAAAAGAAAGCTGGGATGTCAATACTCATATGAGACAAAATAGATTTTTTTAAAAAGACTGAAAGAAGAAACAAAAAAGGGCATTACAAAACGATAAAGAGATCAATTTAACAAGAGGAGTTAAACTTGTAAACATTTACTCTTCCAAAATAGGAACATGTAAATACATAAAGCAAATATTAACTAACAGAAAGGGAGAAATTGATAGTAAAACAATAATAGTAGGAGACTTTAAAAACCACTTTCTTCAATAAATAGACCATCTAAACAGAAAATCAACAAGAAAACATTGGCCTTAAAAGACAAGCTGAACCATATATATATATATAATATTCTATAAAAAAAAAACCCCCACACACACAGAATACATGTTTTTTTTCAAGTGGATATTGAACATTCTTTGGGATAGATCACATGTTAGACCACAAAACAAATCTCAATAAATTAAGACTGAAATCACATCAAGCATCTTTTTTAACCATAATGGTATGAAACTAAAAATCAACTACAAGAAAAATACTAGAAAAAACACAAAAACATGAAAGTTAAGCAACATGTTACTAAATAATTAATGAGTCAACAAAAAATTAAAAGAGAAAATAAAAATACCTGAAGACAAAAATAAAAACACCACATTTCAAAATCAATGAAATGCAGCAAAAGCAGTTTTCACAAAGTAATTTATAGTGATACAGGTCTAACACAAGAAACAAAACAAACAAAATACTCAAACACGCTAACCTTATACCTAAAGGAACTAGAAATTAAAGAACAGACAAGGCACAAAGTAAATAAAAAAGAAAAGAAGTAAGATTAGAATGAAAAAGGGGAAGAAAAAAAAATAAGTCCTGAAAAGATTAATGAAACTAAAAGCTGGTTCTTCAAAAATATAAATGGAATATCTATTAGTCTTATGTTACTTTTTCCAGTGGAGTTAGTTAGTTCTTATAGAGATCTTTCTTTTCTTTTAACTCTCAGGTCTCTTCATCCTTCTGTGACATTTCCATATTTCTGTGTTCGATTTTACTAATTCTTTCCTCCCTCTGGTTGGTTCTGCTTCTTATGCTATTCATTTTTCGTATCTTCTATTCTGTTGTTTATCTCTAGAATTTCTATTTGATTCTTTATTATAGGTTTAATTTCTGTTAAAGTATTCTTTTTCACAGATTTTCTTTCTGAGATGATAAAACTTTAGCAAGACTTAATGAGAAAAAAAGGAACCTAAATAAATAAAATCAGAAATGAAAGAAGAGAAGTTACAATTGACACCACAGAAATATAAAGAAACATAAAAAAACACTACAAACAATTATATGACAACAAATTGGCCAGTATAGAAGAAATGAATAAAATTTTAGAACTATACAACTTTCCAACACTGAATTAGGAAAAGAGAGAAAATCTGAAAAGACAGATTATCAATAATAAAATTGAATCAGTAATCAAAATACTTCCAACAAACAAAAGGCCAGACCAGATAGTTTCACAGGCAAATTCTACTAAACATTTAATACAAAATTAATATCTATCTCTCTCAAATTATTCCAAAACATTGAAGAGAAAATAATGCTTTCAAATTAAATCTTTAAGGGCATTACCTTGATATCAAAAAGAAAGAAAGACACTACAAAGAAAAAAAAAAAATTACAGACCAATATTCTTGATGAACATATGCAAAAATTTTCAATGCAGCAAAAGAAATCATCAACAAAGCAAAGAGGCAACCAACCAATTGGAAGAATTTATTTGTAAACAATGCCTCTGATTAGGGGCTAATATTTAAAATATATAAAGAACTTGTACAACTCAACAACAATAACAACAACAAAAAATCCAATTGAAAAATGGACAGAAGACCTGAACAGACACTTCACCCAAGAAGACATGTGAATGGCCAACAGACATGAAAAAATGCTCAAATTCATTAGCTATTTGGGAAATGCAAATCAAAGCCATAATGAGATACCACCTCACATCTGTTAGAATGGCTATTATCAACAAGATAACAAGTGCTGGTGAGGCTATGGAGAAAAAGAAACTTTGTACACTGCTAATGGTAATACAAATTGGTACAACCTCTATGGAGGATAGTGTGGAAATTGCTCAGAAAATTGGGAATAGAGCTACCATACAACTTAGTAATGCCCCTCTGGGTATCTACCTCCAAAAATTTGAGAACCTTAGTCTATAGAAACATATGTACCCCAATGTTCATGGCAGTGCTATTCACGGTGGTCAAATCATGGAAACAATCAAAGTGCCCTTTGATAGATGACTGGATAAAAATGCTGTGGTACACATATACAATGGAATATTACTCAGCTGTTGGAAAAGATGAAATGCTGCCATTATTAACAATGTGGATGGAACTTGAGATCATCATGCTAAGCAAAATAAGCCAGACAGAAAAAGTTAAGTATCATAGGACTTCACTCATATGTGAATAAAAACTGAAAGCAACAAAGAAATAAAACCTAATGGACATAATCAATACTTTAGTGGTTACCTGAGGGTAAGAGGGATGGGTGATGGGAGAGGAGGGACAAGGAACCAAATATAAAGCTGACTCTGGGTGGTAAACACATGAAGTAATTTTTACTAAGCAATGCCACCCCAATAAATTTAGCAATAAAAAATTCTCAACAAAAGGTTATTAAATCAATTAAATAATACATTAAAAGGATCATATACCACAATCATGTGGGATTTATTCCAGGTATACAAGGATGGTTAAATATGCACAAATCAATCAACAAGATACACCACATCAACAAAATGAAGAATAAAAATCATATGATCATCTGAATAAATACAAAATAATCTTTTGATGTAATTAAATGTCCTTCTATGATAAAAACTGTCAATAAAGTGTGTATAGAGAGAACATACATTAGCACAATAAAAGCCATATATGACAAACTGATAACCGACATCATGCTCAACAGTGAAAAGCTAACAGCCTTTCCTCTAAGATCAGAAACAAGACAATATGCTCACTCTTGCCAGTTTTATTCAACACAGTATTAGAAGTCCTAGCCAGAGCAATGAGACAAGGAATAAAACCAAAATGCATTTAAATCAGAATAAAGTAAAACTTTTATTTTATGGGTAGAATAACATTATATATAAAAAATTTTAAAAGTTCCACCAAAAAAGCTGTTAAAACTAAGAAAATTGTAAAGTTTTAGGATACGAAATCAAAATACAAAAACCAGTTGTGTTTGTGTACATTAACAACTCACTATAATAAATAAATTAAGAAAACAATCCCATTTACAATTGCATAAAAAATAATCAAATACCCGAATAAATTAACTAAGAAGAAATATCTCTACACTAAAAACTAGAGGATATTATTGAAAAAACAAAGCAGAAAAAAGCATGGTCTTGGATTGAAAGAATTAATATTGTTAAAATGTTGATAGTACCCAAGGCACTTTTCAGCTCCATGCAATCTCTATGAAAATTATAGTCTTTTTCACAGAAATGGAACAATCCTAAAATTTGTATGGATCCATAAAAGACCCAGAACAGCCACAGCATTTTTATTAATTTTTTTTAAAGAACAAAGTTGAAGTTATGTTCCCTGATTTCACACAGTATTGCAAAGCTATAGTCAGTACGGTATTGGACCAAAAACAGACATATAGGTCGATGGAACAGAATAGAGCCCAGAAATAACCATGCTTATATGGTTAATCAATCTACAAGAATATACAATGGGCAAAAGACAATTTCTTCATGTTAAACAGTGTTGGTAAAACTGAATAGATACATGCAAAAAATGAAACCGGACCACTTTCTTATACTATAAACAAACAAAAAAACCCTCAAAATGATTTAAGACTTAAATGTAAGCCCTGAAACCATTCATCCTAGAAAATATTAGCAGGAAAGTTTAAGATTTTAGCCTAAGAAATATATATATATTTTTTGGATACATCTCCTCAGGGAAAGACAACAAAAGCAAGAATAAACAAATGGGATTACTTCAAACTGCAAAGTTTTTGCACAGTAAAGGAAATCATTAACAAGCAAAAGAAACCTACTGAATGGGAGTAGATATTCACAAGTGAAGTATCTGGTAAGAAATTAATATCCAAAATGCATTAAAATGTATATGATGCAACATCCAAAAAACAATCTGATTAAAAAATGGGCAGAAGACCTGAGTAGACATTTTTCCAAAAAAGACATACACATGGCCAATAGACATATGAAATGATGTTCAATATAACTAATCAAGAAAATGCAAATTAAAACCACAATGAGATATCATCTCACACCTGTCAGATTGGCTGTTATTTAAAAAGGCAGCAAATAACAAGAGTTGGTGAGGATGTGCACTGTTGGTGGAGTTGCAAACTTGTGTAGCCACTCTGGAAAGCAATATGGAGGTTTCTTTCTTTCTCTCTCTCTCTCTCTCTCTCTCTCTATATATATATATATATATATACACATACATATATACATATATATATATATAATTAAT
This sequence comes from Craseonycteris thonglongyai, assembly GCA_004027555.1. Lineage (NCBI taxonomy): Eukaryota > Metazoa > Chordata > Mammalia > Chiroptera > Craseonycteridae > Craseonycteris > Craseonycteris thonglongyai. Next base: position 5,344 of record PVKE010044471.1, on the reverse strand, counting down.
TAATTTATTTTTATTTTTGACAGAGAGTGAGAGAGACAGAGACAGAGAGAGAACTGAACTGGGGGAGCTCCCAGTTCAGCATACTGCACGGGCAGGGGCCGGGATTCGATCCCTGGTCCCCCGCACTGCAATGTGAGCACTTAACCCACTGAGCCATCCCGGCTTCCCCTGGAGGTTTCTTAAAAAGCAAAAATTGGACCTACTTTATGGATCTGTTTTTATTTCTGGGTCTGTTCAAAGTAAATAAATTAATACTGTAATTTGAAAAGATACACGAATCTCTATGTTCACTGCAGCATTATTCATAATAGCCAAGGTATGCTAGCATTGTAAGTGTTAATAGATAGATGAATGAATAAAGATTTGTATGTGTACACACACACACACACACACACATAGTGGAATATTACTCAGCCACAAAAAGAATAAAATCTTGCCATTTGTGATAACATAAGAGAGATCTAAAGAGTAATATGCTAAGTAAAATAGGACAGAGGAGAAATATATGATTTCATTTATATGTGGAATCTAAACAAAACAAATGAACAAACTAAACATTAGAAACAGACTCACAGATATAGAGAACTGATGGTTGTCAGAGGGAAGAAGGTATGGGATAGGTGAAGAATAGAAATAGAGGTATAAACTTCTAGTTATATGCTATAAGAATGTAATGTACAACAAAAGGTTTATAATTAATAGTATCATAATTTCTATGGTAACAGATTACTGAATTTATTGTGATGAGCACTTTGTAAGATATATAAATGTTGAAAAATTATGTTGTACACAGGAAACTCATATAACATTATACATCAACTGTTCTTTAATGAAAGAGTAATGTTATCTTCATGACATGATTTTCAGAACTACAATTAAGATTTTATAGTTGTCAAAGTGACTGATGGCATTACCACCAATGGTAAACATCAGATGCTTACGGCAGGATGACATGATTCCCAAACCTTGTTAAAAATTGCTTAAGTTAAACCTCACTGAAACTTCAATGGAACTAAATTCAATTTTCAACTGTTTTACATAACAATTACTTTAACAAGCAATATTTTAAGCCTCAAGTGGCTTCTACATAAAATATTTCATTTGATGCATCAAATTATATTAATTGAATTTATATGTATAATATACACACACATAAATGTTGCTTTTTAAAAGTCTAAAAGGAAATGATTATTACTTATATGTGACACTGAAACTGATGAACAGATAATATCCTGACAAGTATAAATGACTCTTATGTTCTAACTGTCATGATAAATCTTTTGTAGACAGAAATTAGCCTTTTGTGCCAAGATCTGTAAGAAAGAATGGAATGAGCACTGGGCCTCAAAGGTAATTTTCTATCTATAGTTAACTAACGCTTCTAGGGACTTCAGGCTGTTTCCATCCATGTTGCAAAGTACACTTAAACATTAAAAAACAAAATATGTACCCTGAATTAAAAAAACAAACACATTCAGACTTTTTTTTACCCAATATTATCAAAAAGAAACAATTAACACCCTGTACAGTCTTTTAATAATGTAGAGAAATATCTAATTATTACTTTTAACTATTCAGTAACCATTTCATGTCAATAGCTCTGAACCATAGTTTCCTTTCCTTCTCTCTCTCTCTTTTTTTGAAATTATCAGGCAGAAAAAATACTTATTGGGATAAAAGCACTGCTGATTCAAAGAAAAAAAATCAATAACAACATTTCTGTAAATTCTCCTTTATTTTAATATATTCTCTGAAAGGATTCAAATAATTTGAACTATTTGTGTAATTTTTTTCAGTTATTAAGCATGTAAATAATGGGCCATGCTATAAAGCAGCAACTGAAGTAAACAAGCATTTGCCTTGAAGGAGTCACTTGTCTTCAGTAGATGAACAGGTTATTTCCAAAAGGGGTGGGGAGCAATGAACTTAAGTCAGTCCATCTTAGATTTGGGTTAAGCTAATAGAAAATGTGCTTCAGGACACACACAGAGACAGTATTCAGGGAAGACAGAAAGAAAGAAAATGACTAGGAGCAATTTCTATTTTTAAAATTGACTAGTAACCTCAGATTTTTGAGGTATTTCAATAGAGAAGTCATATTGCATCTTCTAAAAGTTGGGTCAAAACTATTTTGTTTTCACATTTAGAACATGTAATTTGCTACATTCATCTAACTCAACTTAAATTTAGAGATACTCTTATAATTAAGTTAAATATTAATCAAATTTAGAATTTCTTATTGAAAAACATAACTTCAGGCAGTTTTTTCATCTGGATAATGATAGTAATGGGGTTCACATGGTTGTTGTAAGAATAAACATTAAAGAAATTTTAGTCATGCTAATGAAGAATTTTCTTGTAGAAGTGAAGGTGAGTGGTGGGCGATGCTATGTACGTATATTTACATTTCACTCTGGGAACAACTGACTCTTCTACCTGTGTCAGTCACCCTTGTCACCTTATCAAGTCTATTATAAACTATGTGACTCAATCCTGGCTGCATGTCAGCATCACTTATGACACTTTCTTACAACACTAGCTCTCTAATTCAGTCAATTTCATAGTTAAGTCCCAGGACTTCCAACTTTCGTAAGTTCTCTGGTGATTCTGATGAGTAACCAGAGTTGAGAACCACTGTATAGGGCAGTGGTGTCCAACATTTTGGATTTTTGGGTAACAGTGGAAGAAGAATTGTCTTGGGCCACACATAAAATACACTAACACTAACAATAGCTGACGAGCTAAAAAAGAGAGGAGAAAAAAAAGGTCGCAAAAAATATCAATGATGTTCTAAGAATTTGTATTGGGCCTCATTCAAAGCCATCCTGGGATGCAGGTTGGACATACTCAGATAAGGTGATGTTACAGTTTATTTTTCCTGCCAAAAGGCTATTATCTGGATTTTAGTAAGATATAGCAAGAGAGGGAGACAGAGGGAGGAAAAGAAAGTGTAAGAAAGCTAATTATGTTCTGGATAGTGATCTTACAGAGATAAATCAATTGGACCATGTTTCTGGAATTGCTCAGACTTTCCAGAAATTTAATGCAGCAATACACACACACACACACACACACACACACACACACACACACACGACTTTGAGAATACTGTAGGGCAGTTAAATTAGAAACAAATAGATGTTTTCTAGGCAACTACCGTATGTAAAGATATTTCCTTTTAATATTAAAAGGGCTCCCAATTACAATTCATTGCTCTAATTTTGTATGCTATAGGATTGTTTGGCAAGTGTATGGAGTGAGTTCACACAAGTGTCATTAACAGGGGCATTTGTGAGAAGACACGGAAAAGAAAGCAAGTAAGAGTTCAAGCAGGATAATAATACAGTGTGCACATCACTAGAATGGCTTTTGTAGCAAAATACTCAAATTATTGCACAAATCCAAAAGAAAAGGGAAAGGAGGACAATATGCTTGTCTAGGAAGAAAAATGGTCTTAGAATAAAGAAGAATAGAACACAAAAAGGACGAAGGATGTAGTTAGGAAGATACAGTAATGAAACCAGAAGAAGGCTGAGAAAGAATAGATTTTTAAAACTGACAGTTCACTTTAAGACTAATCACACTGAGAGTTTTGAGCACATGAAAGCGAAGTCTTGCTGGGTTGGAAATAGCCATTGTGGTCTCTAGGTATAAATCTCCTTATTCTAAAGTTTACAGATATCCTACTTGTACTTAACTTCGGTACTTCAAGTAAAATAAATTTCCCCAGAGCAATTCCTCCTCACCTTGTAAATTGACTTTTCCAAAAAAATTTAATTATAGCTTTTGCACAGTGTTTGTCTTTGATTTGGTAAAGAAAAATAAAAAATAAAAATGGGGAAAAGCAGTGAATAAGGACAGCAATATATATCCTCATCCATGGATGAGTGTATTACTGTGACCAAGGACATGGATCTTGCAGCCTTCTATAGTTTTGACTCTGGAATTAAACTGCCTGTCACCAAAGGTAAGAATATATATGGGGTGGGTGGAAAGAATATTTTATTTACACACAAGATATCTAAATTAGGTTCACCTAAGCATTAAATAATCAGAAGATGATGAGCTTTTGTTTTGGTTCTGCTGCTAAGTATTCACTTTGATCAGCTACCTTTGTCTCAATTTCCCCATTTGTAAAGTGAGGGTTTGGAGGAATTTAATCATTTAAGATACTATACGAATTCCTATGAGACATCACATTCATCTCCCTTAGCCTTTAATCTGCCTGAAATTTCATTTTCTATGAAGCCTTCCCAAATTCATCAAAAACGAGAGACTGGCCTATTCACATTTTAAGACAGACTTGGGAATTTGAGGGCTGCAGTTTTTGAACCAAGCTTTGATTCTAAGCATAGAGTTGATATACACAAGACTTACAGATGAGGCAAATATGACACATGCATCTCTGCTAGATTGTTATGGTTTCTAGAGGGTACTGTCCAACATTGTGCTGTTAGAAAACAGCAAACACTGCTTAAGAAAAACAATGATTCTGCTCATGAGTCATTCAACTTCCTTTTGTCAAAATGCAAAAGTCATTTAGATGCTCATGCAAAATCCTCACTTCTCACTAGCATCATCTTTGGAAGAAAAAGTTAAGAGAAAATTTTCTCAAGTATAACCAATTTTATACCTTAAACATAGCAGATAAATGAGAGGAGAATTTGTATCCCGCGTGGGCATCAGTATAAAGAACATTCACTGATGTCAATGATGATTCTACATGGTTTAGTGTACAGAGACAAAGTTGCTTCATTCCCTTGCCTCAGAGACAGTGAATGGAAGAAAAGTCAGAGCAAAGTGTTATCTGTAGCTTCCTTTACTATCTCTTAAGAGCTATGTTTTCTAAATATAAATGATAGCCAAATTAATCGTATATTTTGCCTTTATTTTTTAATTAATTGATTAATAATACTTCCTGAAACCTTTCCAGTGAACCAAGTTTAAAATGGTTCCCTTTGGGGGAAATCTGATATCTATATTTTTTAAAAAGCTGTGTATAGGGGAAGCCGGGATGGCTCAGTGGGTTAAGCGCTCACTTTGTAGCGCCGGGGACCGTGGATCAAATCCCAGCCCCGGCCCGTGTGGAACCATATGCTGGACTGGGAGCTCCCCCAGTTCAGCTCTCTCTCTGTCTCTGTCTCTGTCTCTGTCTCTCTCTCTCTGTCAAAAATAAATAAATAAATAAAAATATTAAAAAAAAAAAGCTGTGTATAAAGTCTTTGGTACACTATTATCTTTCAAATTCAATTGTTGGAATTTTCATATGAGGTTGCTGAGAAAAATTGAGAAATTGCCAACAATGACCACACACACACACACACTCACACTCACACACACACAC